>JAXUIC010000172.1:0-59160 GCA_035136125.1 Quercus rubra
GAACGGCTTTGATTTTGGTCTACCTAATTTGTTAGGACTTGGAAGTACTCAACAAAAGGACTTGAGGTAAAGTTTTCTGCCATGAGTTTCAATTAACTTATTGGTAAGATTTATTATTTTCAAAAGATATCTTACTTTAATAAATTACCTTTACATAAAAAATAAAAAAGAAGAAGAAAAGACCCTCACTAATTTCTTGACCTAATGGTAAGGAGAAAATTATCATGAAATGAGTCACAAGTTTCAATTCCTCTTGTTCCACCTACAACAACAAGAATAAATTAAATGAAAATTTTTAATAATGGAATTTTTTTTCTCCAAACACCCATTACATGATTTATAAAACCATTTAAGTAGGTTATGTGATTAAAGTAAACTAAGATACTCTTTTGAGTTACCAGGTGGTGAGTTGGAAGGGAAACTCTATCCTTTAACAGTAGTGATAACTTAAAACAAAGAATGAGTCAAATTTTGGCTTTTCTCTCACACGGTGAGACGTGGGGGCTCATATATGTCAATGCGGTCTCATGTTACTACTCTTCAAAATAAACGAGAGCAAGTCATTTGCTAGTTCCATATATGTATGCCTCGCACTCTCGTCTTAATATAACAAATACTAGCATGAACAAAAGTTTGCTGCGAAAGACCAAAATGAATAGCGCATCAAATCTGAAAGTGCGGCTCCTCTTTGTTTTAGCCATAACTTTTGTTGGCAACTCAAGGCTAACTGCAGGAAATAATCAGAACGCTGGAAGAAAACTTGATGAAATTCCCGGTGAGTACTTCTTCGAATTTTGGTAAACCAACATTTCTTTCTTCTTCTTCTTTGGTGCTTGCCAAGTTGTTGTGCATATATGAATGCTTTCTTGTACTCGATCTTAGTCTCTTACAATGGAGCGAGTAATTCATGTGTTGTAGAGAAGTTTGCTGTGCTAGCTTTCATAGTTAATACAGCCTTCTTCTTTTTTTACTCGAACTTTATTCTTTTTAGAAACTGTATTCCTATGATCAAAATTACTCCACTTTTTTTTTTTTTTTTTTGGTTCTTTTTTTACTCGAGCTTTGTTCCCTCTTAACCTCAAGTTGACTTGAAAGTCTCAAGCATAAATGACTCCGCTTGCCTTCTTCTTCTTCTTCTTCTATTTTTTTTTTTTTTTAATACAAAATCAAGTAAGAGAATGTAACCGTGTTTGCGATTATTAACAATAGATTTGGACGTGGGTGTTAATTAAATACTTGAATTTTTTAACTGGTAGTCGTACAGATTCTGTACCTTTTGTTTTTAAGTATATTGACTTTAATAAGGATGTCAAGTAAAAGAAGTGAATATTACTTTTTCTTTTTTTCTTTTTTTCTTTTTTATGAGACATCTTCATCCGCTTCTTCAAATTGGTGTATTGTTTGGAGAATGAAAAGTGACATTTAGTTTTTACTTATTCACTTTTTTAAATGCACTTCCCAACGGATTCTATTTATTCTTTTTTTAATAACTATATTTTTCAATGAGAAGTGTTATATTCACAACATTTTACGTAATAATTTCACAACAAAATTTATTTGAAAAATTATTACTAGTTCTAATTTGAACCCACTACTGAAATTATTTTTTTACTCATCAATATTACCTAATAATAATTCATTACTTAAAATTTATTATGAAAATATCCTTGTAGCATTTCTTAATTGCAATTTTTTATTTTTATATTATTTTTCCCTTCACACCATCTGGACACGTTGCTTCTTCTTCTTTTTTTTTTTCTTTTTTTTTCTCTTGGTTTTTTCTCCACCACCCACGTATCCCACTCTTTCCTCTATCTACCTTCTTTTTCTTTTTCTTCTTTCATTCGGATTATTTCTTCAGCTCTCGCTCTCTCTCTTATTCTCTAGCTCTCTCTCTTTTTACTTTTTCTATTTCTACTTCTATTTTCTTTCCTCTTCAGCTCACTTCACACACACACACACAGCCGACATGGCCTTCGTCTATCTTTTATTTTTTATTTTTTATTTTATCTTGTTCTGATTCACTTTGTTGTTACAATGGAGCTTAGATAGGCTTTCATGCACTTGATCTGTTGTTTTTTTTTGATTTTAGATTTTTTGTTCTAATTAAATTTTTATTTTTCCCTGTTCTTGATCTGTTATTGTGTTTTGATCTGTTATTGTGTTTGTGTTCTGATTGTGTTACCGTTTGAGAGAGAGACAGATGAACAAGGAAGAGAGGAGGAAAGAGAAAGAATATTTTTTTATTCAATCGGGTATTTTTTTAAGATAAAATAATGGTTTGGAGTTGCTACCATGTTCTCTAAATTAAGAGAATTACTGTAGCAACTCCAAAAAAAAAATTTGGAGAATCTGTTCGTTTAGAGAAGTTGTTGGTGCGTGAACAGTAGTATTTGGTGGTCCAAAAATAGCTTTACAGTGACTGTTGGACTGTTAGAGATGCTCTGATCTGGATAAATCTTTTAAAAATTTTTCTTCAAATAAAAGACTATATATATTTATATAATTTATATAATTTGAAGCTGGGGAATTTGAATCTTGAATTTTTCCTTGGAAACAACAAGAGATGCAAGTGAGTATAGTACGGAACTATTAACATGAGAAATTTTGTACTAATCTGGCTAACATCATATTTTGAGTAATATTATAATCACAAATTATTTTATAATATTGTTATAAAATATTGATGTGATTAATTTTTATTGACTTTCATTTAGGTCCATCATTGATATCAATTTTTCATTTAATAATAATCACTTATCAAATTAGCAGTTTATAAAATTTTTTTGTGAAATGGTTTGTATCTCTAGCATTATTTTCATATTTTTACTTACTAATAATTATTTGAAAAATACTAAATTATATCAATGTTTGTAAAATTATTGTAGAATAATTCATATATGTAACAGTACTCATTCAAGTTGAGCTAAATTGGTGCCTTGTCATTCTTTTTTAAGAAAGCTAAATCCACACTATCTCACACTCCCAATCAAAATATGTTTTTATAAGGAAAAAAAAAAAAAAAAAAAAAGACAAGGAATTTCCCCATGATGCCATCTAAAAACTTCCTAACCAGAGCGAAGAAGTTGCACATTCGAGTCTGGGATACAATACAAAGTCCGAGACCATGTTTTTAGTTCTCAGCCAAACTCTCACCGTCTCTTCCTCTTCTTCTTTCTTCTAAGGCTCACGATTCTTCCAATCTTTCTCCATTTCTTTGACTAGAATTTGAGATTGTTCTTATTTTTCGATCAAAGTTTTTGTATTGGTTTATGTGTACAAAATTTTCTGGCATCTTCAAGTTTAGTTTTGGTGAGGACTTATTTTGAATATAGGATTTTCTTTTAGTTCTTTTGGAGAAGCGTTGCAGTGGGCTAAGATTTCCTGATATTGGGCTGTCAAAATGGGTACCTATCGGGCCCAAACATATGGCCCAATTCCAAGAATGAATTGTTACTATATTTTTATTTTTTTTTTATTTTTTTGGGTAGAAACTATATTTTTATTTCAATTTCATGAATTCATTGTGAAAATTGGGAGAGCAGGATTTTATCCATTTCAGTTAAAATAGAGAATTCATTTTATGGTTAAAATTTTATTTCTTAGACTTTATTTCAGTTAGACTTTATTTAAAATTCAACAAGCTGGGGACCAAGCCCATTGCCCATTGGTCAACACACTCTAGATGCCACCAATCTAGCAAGGATGATGTTTTTAGTACCATTTCCTACTTCAAACTTAAAGAATTGCCTAGCCTCATTCCTTTATTTGAGCACATTTCTCCAACTCCAACTGTTTTGTTGTGGAATTTTAAGACCCGTTTGGTAGAGGAGTTTAAGTAATGTTGTTTGTGGTTTTTTGAAATACATGCAGGTGAAAAAGTGTATGAAAATGTATATAATATTGTTTAAAAACTGAAAATAAATTGTTTAACAACTCTACCAAACGCACCCTTAACATTCCAAAAGTACTTACCCTTCAAAAGAACCACATGGACCAATGCAACCCAAAGAGAACCAACTTTAGCCAAAAGGTTCCAAATGTGTTTCATAACAGCAACCCTGCTTCCAAGAGACCTTTTAAAGTTGGCACACACATACTCTTTTTAAAGTGTTTTTTTTTTTTTTTTAGAAGTTAATGGATGTCCGAGTATTGGTTTATGAAGTATTTTTAGAAATTTTTATAGGAAAGAAAAATATAATTGATTTTTTAATAGCTTTTTAGATTTTTCATAAAAGTGATATTAATTTTTTTTTTTTAAATTGTCCATTAACAAAAAAAAAAGGATAAAGCTTTTTTTTTCTCTCTCTCTCTCTCTCTCTCTCTAGGAAGATGCGTACTTATTATTGTACCTGACTATCAAAGTCAATGTTTTTGACATTTATAAGAAACCTTGTCAAGACAAACATTTTTGTTCAACATACAATTGATATTGTAATGGTTTTTGTCTAATGGCCAAAGCATTGCAATTTCCAAAATGTTCTTAATAGCAAATTTTTTTCAAACATGTCCATGTTCAGAACTGTTTTTAAAGTCGTCTAGGATATTTTAATGTTATTATTTGTTAATTTGTTAGCATGCATACAATGACCCCTATGCACAGCACTGCATCGTGCAGTTAAGATTTATTTCAGAGGTTCATTCACTTATCTTTTGATTCTTTTCATTAGTATCGCTGCCCATGTGCATGTTCCATTCATCAATTTTTTTTTTTCTTGGTCCCTATTGCCTCAGCATTTTAATGTTTCTCAAGCCTTAATACAACTT
Organism: Quercus rubra; assembly: GCA_035136125.1. Classification (NCBI taxonomy): domain Eukaryota; kingdom Viridiplantae; phylum Streptophyta; class Magnoliopsida; order Fagales; family Fagaceae; genus Quercus; species Quercus rubra. The sequence continues at coordinate 4,768 of JAXUIC010000172.1, forward strand.
GTCTGTTCAATGTATGTCTCCAATTAGTGTAAATTTGTTAAACACAACGAGGGGGTTTAGGAAGTTGTTCTATTCAAATGAATAATCAATTCCTATTCACTTGTGTAATAGGCTGGTAACTTTTAATTAGTAAACACTAAACACTACAATTATGGTATAAAAAAAAAGGTTAACATCTGAATAATCTGAAACTTTAAACAAACCAAAATCAGTGTTTTGGCTTTCACATACATATACAGTTTTGTCTTAGCATGGGAGTTCACAACGCCACAAAAAGGTCGGTGTTGCAACTTGCAACAACATTGACTCACCCAAGCGTGGAGCTTAAGCTATTTGAAAATTTGTGTCATAGGAATTTTGGTGCCAAACTTATTTTAGCACTGAAAAACATAGGGTGTTCTGAAACTTATTGGTACCTTATTTGTGGAGACTATATAGATGCTTATGTCTAATTAACTGCCTCTTTCTTTTTCAAAATTTCAAGGTTTTATTAGCATTGATTGTGGCAGCAATGAAGATTACACTGATGAGGATACCAAAATCCCTTACATATCAGATAAAAGATTGATAGACACTGGAATAGTTAAGACGGTATCCTCTGATTCACCTGCAAATCTTCAACGGAATGCCAAGAACTTGAGAAGTTTTCCCCAGGGAACAAGGAATTGTTACACCCTGAGACCAGAGCAAGGCAAAAACAATAATTATTTGATCAGGGCAATATTCGTATATGGGAATTACGATGGTAAAAACCAGACACCAGTATTCGACCTACATCTTGGGGTTAATGAGTGGGAAACAGTGAATTTAACAGATGCTGATCCATATGGTTTCTATTATGACATTATTCATGTTCCCTTGATGGATTACATAGACGTATGTCTAATAAACACGGGCCGTGGGGTACCCTTCATTTCATCATTGGAACTACGGCTTTTGGACAATTCCATTTATCCAACTCAGGGAAGGGCACTGACAAAATTAGGCGGACTTGACGTTGGCAGGAACCCTTCTGACTCGGACGTCAGGTGAGTCTTTTATACCTTCCTAAGCTAAAAAATTAAATTAGTCAACAATTTCCTGGATCTCATATTTGCTTCATCTTCATTTTTCTTTTCCTTTTACAACAGAAGTTTTTTCTATCACTGAATATTCATCTTCAATAACGTGGTGGCTATAACTCATTCCATTGCATATCATGAAGAATACTTCAGATGTTAAGAATGTTAAGGGAAAAAACCTCCAGAGATAGAACTCCCATACAAGATACAACTTACAATATTAACTGTGAAAATATTACTACTATTGAAAGATCTCCAATATAAAATAATAAGAATGTAGAATACCCAGAAGAGAAATCGGCAATCACACAAAATAATAGGAGTATATATATATATATATATACACACACAGGATTTATTATAAGAGATTTGGAAACAGTTTTTTTTTTTTTTTTTTTTTCCAGTTACCAAACAAGTTTTTAGATTTAGAAAATAGAAAATAGTTTTTAAGAGTAAAAAATTGGGAAAAAAATAGTTACCAAACACACCTCCTCTCTTATCTTCTCCCTCCCTGTCCTCTACTTTTTCTCCCTCTTTTCCCTCTCTATCTTTCTCATATGCCTGGACCTAGGGACGGAGGGAGACTTGGACTTTGCCCCCCCTATTTTTTTTTTAATTAATATATACCTATAAAATCAATTTTGTAATTTTAGCAATTTTGAATCTGCATTAAGCCTAAAATTGCTCACCAATTTTAGCAATTTTGTTCTATAAAATCACACTTTGCCCCCCTTAATATTATCATTGATTCTTTTAGGAGTATTACTCTATTCACAAAATTTTTTATAACATTTTTACATACTATTGTAGGAGTAAACTTTTATTGGTTTGTATCTGGACCTATCACTTCTATCGCATTTTTAGTTACTAATAACCACTTACCACATTAATAATTTATAAAAAAAGTTTGTAATTCTAGCATTTTCCTCCTTTTAAAGACCAGATCTAAAATCTAAAACAAAATAAACAAGCCCGAAAAATTATTCAACAAAAATTACCAATAGTAAAACTAAAAACAATTAAACTCAATGAACCAATTTTACCTAAAACAAACAACCTGACCCTTAAAAAAAATTTAAACAAAAAAATTTTGTCCATACCTGGATGCACACATAAAAAATACAAAAAAAAAAAAAAAAAAAAAAACTCATTAGCTGTAATATGAAAATACAACGACTGGGTTTCCCTCCGTTATTCTGCACAAATTGTGCTCGTGCTTAAATTTTCAGAGCCAAATTCCCAACCAGTTTCATTGGTCTTCCTCTCTTCATCTTGCTCTCTCTCATACACACAAATGAAACAAAGCAAATCTCAATTTGGGTTTCGAATCTCACACTGAGTCCAAGTTTGACACAACTCCATCTTTGTAAAAGCATTCCAACTTGGGTTTCAAATCACATTTTGAGCTTTTATCTGTTGAGTTCAACAGTGTGGAATTGAGTTTGTGGCTTATACATATACAATGAATTTGCTTTTTGAACTTTTTGTTCATTGAGAAACTTTATCAAACACAACAAAGGCAGCAAACATTCCAAGCTTGCTGCAGCCAAAAATTTACATAACAAACATAAATACTAATAGAGTGAACCCTATCATCTTCTGACTCAATTATTTTACTTTATTTTTTTAACTAGGTATCCGGATGATAGATATGATCGCATCTGGAACCCTTTACTATTTGACGAATGGATTCCAATTGCCACAAACTCAACCATTTACCCCCTGAGCACTGATAACGCTTATAACATACCAGATGTAGTGTTGAGTACTGCAGCGAAATCACAAAACTCTACCACTCCGTTGAGCTTGTACTTCAGTCCACCAGATTCTCTTTCACAATGTTATGTTTACTTTCACTTTGCTGAGATTGAGAAGCTTGAAAATGGCCAGCAGAGGGAATTGACAATTAAGTTGAACGGTGAGCGGTATCTGACAGAATCTGTTAGACCTGATTATCTAAACTCACAGACCATACTCCCGACTGAGCCGGCAATTAAGGGAGAACGGCTTCACTTTTCAATAGCTGCAGTTGAGGGAAGTAAGTTTCCTCCAATCCTCAATGCTGTAGAGGTTTTTGTGGCAAAGGCCCTCCTAAATAAAACAACTGCCATACAAGATGGTATGCTTTCTTCTCTTTATATTTTCCTTTGTACTGATTAGCCTTATCTTTAATAAGAGACTTCAATTGCTGATTCAATTAGAGTTCTAACCTTGACTTGGTGATGATGGTCATTTCAATAATTTTTATTCGGAGGTTTTTGTTTCTGAATGGAACATTCTAGCTTTAAGTTGTTAGTGCCATATGCTAAATTTAGAAAAGCTTGTGATAGACTTGTGATCATGAACCTTTGTTTGTTGCCGAATAGATAATGCAAATTTTTAGTGTAGTGGTTGAAGTTGGAAAATTCTTTTTATAAAACTTTTATCAGAGCCATCATACTTTTACCCCTTTTCAATAGATTGCTATCTATCAACGAAATCTGTGATTCTTCTACACACCAAAAAATAAAATAAAATCTGTGATTCTGTATGTCTAAAATGCCTGGAATTTTTAAACATGAACCTCAATATTTTAATCAAAATATGAAATCTCTTTTTTAAATAAATTTAGGCAATTCCGCTGAATGTTGTATTAATTGGTTAATTTTCCCAACAATTCCAATCACATAATAATCATCAATAATATATAGACTTCTCAAGATAAAACATTAACAACATTTAAAAAAAAAAAAAAACTTTGGTAAAGTAAACTCCCAAAATAATATTGGAAAAATATACAAAACCCACAATTTAGTTTTCCCTTAAACACTGAACACCCTTGACTTTAGTTTTTTATTTTCAGATTTTGAATGTAACGATTTTCTTTGAGAGAGGGGGGAGGGGTTCGAGTGTAACACTTAATCCCCTTATGGTAAGTGTAACTCAAAACCGCTTGAGCCTTGTTGTATTGTTTTACGTGAAAATGCGGTTTTAAATTTTCACCTAAAACAAAACCATAGGGGGGTTTTGTGTTATATTGAAAAATCCCAGGGGTTAGTGTGTACAATTGATGTTTTAAAAACAAAACAATACAACAGGGAGGTTAATGTTACACTCAAAATTTTAGGTTTTCCATATTTTATGGAGAAGCCACATGGGGGTTTTGTGTACTTTTCCCAATAATATTTAAACTTCTAGAACAAAAATAAAAATTCTCTAAAATTAATTAAGCCCTCAAAATCTCAACTAAGTGTCAACCTATAGGCCATAACATGCACGTCTTAAATGATCCTTAAGACTATAAACCTAGACAATTAATTTGAAAAATAATGATAATAATGCATAATTGAGCTATATAGACCATTAAGTAAAATGTGATCCGTAAAAAGTGATTGGGAATCGGTGGACCACCACCTCATTCGTTTTTCCTTTTGCCTCTAGCTGGTGGTCGTTTGTGTTTAGCTTGTTTGGTATCTCTTGGGTTATGCCTAAACAAGTAGTTGAGTTGCTTGCTTGCTGGCATGGAGGTGTTGGGAGATATAGAGCAGCACCTGTTTGGGATGTTATTCCGCATTGTATTATGTGGAGTATATAGAGAGCAGAACAATAGAATCTTTGAAGGGGAGGAGTGTTTTATCATTGAGATGAAGCAGATTTTCCTTCTATCTTTATTTGAATGGAGGACTGCTTGGAATGGTCTTGCCATACCCTCTATTTTGGATTTCCAAGATTTATGCAGTTTTGGGTAGATTTTTGCTTCCCTTGTACACTCCCTGTGTTCCAGGGAATTTGTTTTTTGTTGTACTTTTATTCTGTTTTTCAATAAAATATTTTATTACTGATAAAAAAAAGAAAGTAAAAAGTGACTTGCTTGTACAATGAGGTAGGTATCAAAGAGTTGGAAAATAAATGGATACAAAAATTGTAGAGGTAACTCGAAGACCAGGGTGCAAAGATTTAGTTACCAATTAAAGTAAAAAATTTAAAAATAAAGAAGTAATGATACCTAATATTCAAATGAATAATAATGAAGAAGAAGAAGCCTGGTAGCTCAACTAGCACTTTTGAGTGTCTCCAATGGAAACATCCAAGGTCCAGATCCCCCCTTCCTCATTGTCATTGTCATTGTCATTGTCAAATTATCAAGGGAAAAAATGAAGAAGAAGAACATATAAATTCATAACCACATAACCAAAACAGGAATCCAATGAAGGATATAATAATATAACCAAAATAAGATTTAATAACTTCTTGTCTTGTTTATTGGGCCTCACAAGCAGAAGAATGTCCTATGTATTAGTTCCATGAAAGGTTCATGTATAACCTTCACAAGCACCACCAACATAATCCATATCACAGTCCATGATTGCCTCTATGAACATGGTCCTTGAAATCATTTATGAGCTATAATCAAGAAAGAGTAGTTTATCCATTATTTAAAATAAAACATATTTAGGTTTGTTCACAATGCAAAAGAATGTTTCAAAAGAAACATAAAGTTCTAGGAATAATGACAAAATGCAAAGCGCGCACACACACATATATTTTAAGACATGGAATCTCACTAAGGTAGGGTCTTTTGGATCCATCCCTAGGGAATAAACTACGGATACACGACCCCAACCGCCAGAACTGTATATCAAGTAATCTAGGAGAACTCCTAGTGGGGATTGAACATAAGATGTTTAGGTCTACCGCTCATCCCAAACCTACAAATAATTCTTGAGGACAACAACGACTAGGTAGACATGAAATGATACGCATTGACTAACTCAAGGTTTTACAAAGGAGTAAATAAGAGCATGATGGGTAAAATTCTACTTACCTTAACCACATAAACCAAATAAGCAAAACAATCTTGCACAAGGAGTTAGAAAGATCTTTGGAGCCTAAACCAAAGAAACATAATACTGCCTAATTATGATATATATAATCTTACACTTATGCTATCACTTTATGTAAAATATCTCTTAACTCCAAAATCCCCTATTACTATTTTTTTCACTAATAACCATTAAGCTTATTAAATTAATATGTAACTAACCTTAAGAATGTGTCAAAAGTCGATTTGGATCTTCAATTCCATATAAGTACTGTCCATTTTGAATTCCTTAGCTTTGATGTACAAAAACACCAAATTAAGGTAAGATCCCCTGTTAATTGCAACTCTAAAATATAATTTTTCAAAAAAGTTGATCACCCCACCAAATAAATGTTCAAACCTACAATTGGATTTCATATATCAGCCTTCGATTTGAAATCAAAGTAGTCAGATCATCAAAATCCCTAAATAATAACTTGCTTTTTGACTCTATTGAACCCTCCAAGGTATGTAATCTAGCATATTCTTTCAAGATTTGATTTTAACTTTACTTAATTCTCAATACTTTAGTGGAAATTTAATTAATTATAATAGAAATCTCCAAGTTATTTCACAAATATGATGAATTGAAATTGTATCATAAGTTGCATTGTTACTTGCCACCATAGTATTTGCAACTGTACTTATCAACAAAAGAAAACCATAGTATTTGCAACCGTTGGTAATTTGCTTTTCTAATCATACTTGCTACATTCGGACAATTCATCATCTCTGCAAAGGCATGTGTTCAACTGCTGCAAATTTTGGAACTAGCTTTTACTTTTCATATTTCTATATGATTTTGTATTTCAAACTCACGCTCCTCTTTCCCACTCTCTTTTAGAATAATCATCTATGAATTCTTGTTTTCCATTAAAAATAATAGTTGAAGCCATCAAGGATATCAAGAAATGGTACAAGTTGACTAGAAACTGGCAAGGCGATCCATGTGTCCCGAGGGAATACTCATGGGATGGTTTGCACTGCAGTTACGGCAATACTATTCCAAGTATTATATCAGTGTAAGTGCACTTCCAAAGCATCATAACTTGTGTTCAGGCTTGCTGTGAAATTCCAATCAATATATCATCTGAAGGGAAAAGTATCCTCTTTAACTTGTAGGCATTACATAAAAATAAAATAGACCATTGTATAAACTGATATGAACTATGATGCATCATTTTAGGAAATGGGATATTGGAACAGATTCCTTTCACACGCAATAATAGAGTGGACCAAAAGTAATGTCATGTTTTATGATATTTAACTGAATTTACTTCATTGTGATTGAATTTTCAACCACATAATACCTCCCTTGGTCCCTGGGTGCTGACTAATTGCATGAGATTAATTTTATTTGGATTGCAAATTATCTTCCAAAAATTCAACTCCTCTTCCTTTTTTCATAATGACAAACAGGAACTTGAGCTCAAGCAATTTGACTGGGAAGATTGAAACTTCATTCTCGAATCTCAAAGCAATAGAGTCCTTGTGAGTCTTAATTTGAATTGTGGTTGATATGTTGCATTTGGTTACTATACAGTTGTACTAGCTAGATACTGGCTGTTCCAGCAACACCATCTATACAATTGTGTTATATGCAAGTTCAGTATCAGGTTTCAAGAACAGAAAACTATTCTTTAACTTAACATTTCTGTATATGTTTTCTAAAGATCTTGCTAACTCTTCTTTCAGGGATTTGTCATACAATGACTTAACTGGGCCACTGCCAGAATTTTTGGCACAACTGCCAAATTTGAACACTCTGTAAGTTTTTGAGATTTGATCATGGTATTGCAACGTAAATTTTCGTGTAGGGAAATTGAGGTCATCTGCCTAACACTATCTCTTCAGTGATTTGCGTGGGAACAAGTTCACAGGTTCAATTCCTGAGGATCTTCTGCAGAAGTCTAGGGATGGAACGTTGGTGTTGAGGTTATCTTATCTTCCTTCATAATTCCTTTTGCTTCTTAAGTCTAATTTCACTTGGTCATTTTCTTTTGTTTTTTTCTCTCTCTTCTTTTTATATATAACTACTTTTGTGTGCCTAATACTAGAAAAAAGTATATATATATACTTGTTCACTTATATGTACGTAAAATCTTAGGAGTATCTCATTTATTTTTCCAATATCAATTTTTATTGTATAAAGACAGAAAAATTAATGTTTAATAACTTACTTACCATGGCATATGACCTTGATTCACCATATGCAAGTGTGAACGGAAATCCAGATCCTTGTCAGTCAGTTGCATGCAAGAGAGGGAAGAAAAAGGAGTTTGTTATTCCAGTTGTTGCATCGTCCACAGCAGCAGTCCTGCTCCTTCTGTTCATCTTTAGTGGTCTGGCTATCTATAAACAGAAAAGACATGGAGGTATTTCTTTCTTGTAATTGCTAACACAATTGATTGAGTGACGTCGTTTAGAAGAGATGCAGTACCTAATCATAGCCAGTCTTGTTTTTCCTGTGATACACCAACACCTTTAAGATGGTTATGAAAATAAACTATAGAAATTGAAGAAAGTAAAACGAACACTGTTTAATTTTCACCAGAGGCAATTTGTGACCAACCACACAACACGGTCGTGATGGCAATATTATGCAATTGATTGACAATAATAAATACATCCACATACCACTTTAACATGTGAACAAGGGGTAAATGCACTCATTTCTCTTCATGCAATGCTTGGGTATGAATTCATGATTCGGTGGTGCTCTAATTAGCTTTATTGTGTTAGTGGGTAGTATTCTTCAACTGTTGTTGCCTTTTTTACTGGACTGATAAAAATTATTAATAACAATAATGACTACATCCATGGCAGGTGGGCAAGAATTCTAGTAGTTATATAAGATCTCAAGATTGAATGCATAGGGTTATCATATTAATGGCGTGCACTAATGCATTACATTCTTTCCTTGGATGGGGATAGCTTCCCATATAAGATATTGCCTACCTAAACATAAGTGATCTTTCTGAAAAAGGCTCTGTTAGGAATTTAGACCCTGGATAATTAATTTTAAGCCAAATTTACCAACTTGATTAATTAAGCCAATTATGCAGAGGCCCAATTCAGTTTATGATGGACACAATCATACGGCAAAAATAAAGCACTGGGTAGTTTAATCTACTTAGCGTTGACATGACCAAATATTGCTTATATAATTGGGATAGTAAGGTAGTTTATGTAGAATCCTAGCAAGCCACATTTGGAAGAAGTGTGACGCATCCTACAATATGTTAAGGATATTATCTAGTATAGGGATTCTTTATGAAGTTGGTTTTTCCACTGCTGATTGTACTGGAGATATTTCAACACATAAGTCCACAACTGGATATGTGTTCAATTCTAGTTGGGGACAATATCTTGGTGTAGCTAGCGACAACCAACAATGTATCTCTCAACAAATAAAGTGGAGAATAAAGTTGGCAGCACAGAATGTGTTTCATGCTTGGACGAAGTAGTTGAGGTACATCATCATTTTATTTGAGAAAATATACTAAAAGGTTATATTCAAGAACATAGAGCAGTTATATTCATGAAGGGATAATCTATCTTTAAGTTCTCCAAATTTTGATGGCAGCTCAACGCCATGAGAAAGTAGTTGGTGCTGATGGGGACTACGTAAGAGTTAGCATTGACTCTATCAATAGGTCAATGCTTTGTTCTTGAAGCATTTTGTATGTGTGCTATTTTGTGTTTGCATGTCTTTAGAGTAGCTGCAAAATAAGATAGGGATAATATCTCACTTTAGTGAGTGGATTGTTGTCTTTGGCATTCAATGGCTTAGGAATACATAAGCAACTTGGCATAACATTTTAGATGATGGGATGTAAATGAACCTAGTATTTTATGAACAACTCAAACTCAACTAGGGAAAAACTTGTTTATATTCATATATTTATCATATGAGCCAAGCTCAGTCAAGGAAGAAAGCGGATTCGTAAAGCCTTTGTTTGACTTCTCAAAAAGTATTGTGATCACTACTGCAAGGGCATGGGCTTCTGCGGTAAATTTTGCTCTAGAGGCCGCACAAATTTCAATTATTTTTAGGCCGCCGCATGAGATCGCAGAAAAAGAGTTCTTCTATAAGTCATCCAGCGCGAATGTGACGGAATTAAGAAAACTACTTTACTTTGTGCGAAGTCATAGTAATCCGAATAAATGGAGTTTGGACATGAACGCCCACTGGCTCTTTGACTTAGTTCGTCGAGATCCTCCATCTAGATGAAGGGGCTTACTCACCCACAAATTATTACGTTCAAATATCCTTTTCTGGGTCCGATTCGGATTCGTCGTCTGTTATATCCTCAAGTTCGTCCAATTCTATTGCTGTGTGTGGAAACCCTCGAACATTAAACTAGTGACTTTCTTTGCCTTTCCTATGATGGAAGTAAAGAAGAAGTAAGAAGAGTTACGCTCAAACATAATAATGCATTCATGAACAAACTCGTAGGTCTAAAGCTTTATTTAAGTATACGTCGATAAAATTGATTGTCCTAAAAGCTTGAATTGTTAGGAAATAATGAATTTAGTCATTTAATCTAACACTCTCATGTGGTCCACCTGAGCTGCCCTTAAGTGGGGCCTAAAACTTGGTTTTTTTTTTTTTAATTGAGAGGTAATGTGGAGATAGGGTATTGAACCCAATTCCTCATACCATGATAAATTATAAATTATCTAAAAATTTTAAATTGTTAGGAAATGGTGAATTTAATAATTTAATCTAATATATATAATGTTGGCATTTGAGCCCATAAGGATTCCAAGATAGGCGTTCATGTAGGAAACCTATTCCATTAGGGTTTTTTTGGTAAAAACATATATAATAGTACATAATCCTTAGTTTACACAACAATCATTTGAACGTACGTTTACATTTAAAAAATCAGAGAGGCACGAAAAATCTCGTCAAGCTTTCTCTAGTCTTGGGGTTCCATCATCAAAGCCTTGGGTCTTAATTAGCCTGGGAACATCAAGTAGAAGGCCCGTATTTGTGATTTCTACTAACCAAGAAGCCATTAGAGATTGTGTGAAAGGCTATAGAGTTTGTGGAAAGAGTCATGGTAGATCCATTTCCATGGCATTGAGTTTTGCTTAGGGTTTGATACCAAACCCAAGAGGTAAAGTACCAAAAACCTTTGATTTACTACATGAGAACATGTTTGTATGCTTTTCCTTTATATAATAATACATATTCATATACATACATGTATATATAGTTTTATAAACTTGAAATTGGATATAGTAAGTTTGTAAATAAGTTTATAAGATATTAAATTATTATTTATAATTTATTGAGAATATAAATAGTCCATTTTGTATTAAAAATTATATATGATTTTTAACAATATAGGTTTGGTGAATTTAATTATTAGCATATATTTGTGAAGAGATAAAACATTTTAGTTGGGGTCTTTAATTATTATATGTGAGAAAGGAACAAGTTAATCAAGTAGCTTGTGAACAAGTTAAAACTTGTTTGACAAGAAAATGGACCAAGCTAGGATATGTAATCTAGTTTGCCATTGAGCTCAAGCTTGAAATGTGTTCAAAATAAAATAAAACTAACAATTCTGAACTTTTAATACTTGACTCATTTACAACCCTATCTAGATGCGAAATAGCTGCTTTGTTGACTTTGTATCTTTGAATATTCAACCTTTTGAAAGTAGTTCTGGTAAGTTTAGGAAGCCTGTCTCTTTTGTATGGTATATATCTAAGGCTTCCTACTAATTGGAAAAATGTGTAAGTGAAATAAAAAGCAATAGTGCAAATGAAGAGTGATGTGCTATGTTTAACAAAGTGTGTCTGTGTGCAATGTTCTAACTACTAATAAAACTTCTTTTGTAGAAAACTCATTTTTGCATTCTGTTTGAGTATAGTGAGACTAATTAAAAAATATTTGATTATAAAATTTATTATTCTGAAAAAAAATTAATACAAAATTTCAATAGGGAACTGATGCTAAAATGCAAAAGATGCAGACAAATATGCAATTCAAGACTTCCTCTAGCTTTACCACGGACAATACATGTTGAGAAACCTTAACCTAAATATGGTAAACTATTACTGCTTATGGATTTGGGGCCACAAGCGTGAGCATTTACTGGCATCCCTAGCCTAGGATAAGGGGACTCCATATTTAATCCTAGTAACAATAACATGTGAGATAAAATAGATTTGAGGACACAAACATAAGAGATTTAGAACATAAACTCTGCATATTCTCACGCAACACTAAAACATTTTTTTGATAGTTTTATTGAAAATCTTCCTTGCTGTAGGTATGGTTACCAAATCCAATATCAGATCAAAGAATCAACGGTATAGCTACTCTGAGGTTGTGAGCATTACTAATAACTTCGAAACCATCATTGGAGGAGGAGGATTTGGTAAAGTGTACCTTGGTAAACTGAAAGATGAAGCTCAAGTAGCTGTTAAATTGCTCTCTCCTTCATCAAAGCAAGGCTATAAGGAATTTCAAGCTGAGGTTATATAGAAAATTGCAGCCAGTTTCTGAATTGCTTTTTTTTTTTTTTTTAATTGAAACTGTGAATCTGTAATTACATGAGACATGCAACTAAAGATTTTCATCCAACTAAACTGAACAACTGGTTTGAAATATAGGCACAACTCTTGATGATTGTTCATCATAGAAACTTGGTTTCTCTTGTTGGATATTGTGACGAGGATGACCAGAAGGCCCTCATATATGAGTATATGGAAAATGGCGATTTGCACCAGCATTTATCAGGTATTTACCATTTACCATTTGTGTTCAAAGGCTCTTCATCCTATGCATTGGCGGCTCCACATGTAGTTCAGGGTGGTCACAGGACCACCTGACCTAGCAAAATAATTAATTATTATATATAAGTTTTAAAATTTTATTATCCTTAAAAAATATTTGTGACCACCCTAAAATTTTTTAGGCTCAACATAATTAATTTTTCGACAAAATTTGGCAACAAACTTAATTGTAAACTAAAACTATAACTCTATTCGATATTTTTTTATTAGATGTATATTGTGAAAAATTTACCATTGGATTATATTTTCTTCTTACATCCTCCATACTTGCAAAATTTTAAGAAGATTAAAGATCAATAGTTATGTCATCAGTTAAATCTTTAAATTTTGAGTTTTTATAGTCTAAAATTACATAAAAATTAAGTTTATAGATCAAATAATAAATAACATCCAATTAACATAAAATTTGACATGTGTCTTAGCCTCTTAGGAACATAAAAAATATGTAATTCAACGGTTAAATTTTCAAAATATATAGCTGCATTAATTTTTTTAGTGAGAGTTGTAGTCTTAGGCTACAACTAAGTTTGTAGTCAAACTTTATCTTTAAATTTTGGACCCTTTAACAATATACTAGGTCCTTAGAAACAAAAAGAAAAATCTCAATAAATTTTTTATCTAACTAAAATTTTGAAAGAAATGTAACTGCAACATTAATAATGAGACTATCATGCAAATATTTCAAAATAAGAAAATTCCTATAAGAAAATTGTCAAACAGTGTGTGTGTTTTGGTCAATATATGAAGTTCTCTTTTTATTAAATTTTAGTCAACAATGATCACCCTGAAAAATATTTCTAAGGCTGCCACAGATCCTATGACGCATCATAGGTTACCTTTATCATATCAAAAGCATGATTTTTAATATAGGGCAAGACCTGGATTGAGTTCCATAACTGCACTTGGTGGGCTTTTAGTAAGAGCAAACCACCAAACAAGGTGCTACTCATATCAAATGCTTGCCAAATAATTGCCAGTAGGCAGTCCCATTTGGCCTGCTCTTAGCATGAAAATGATAACTTCTTATGAAAATGAAACTAGGCCTTACCCCATCCCATAGTGAAACACCTATGCAACAAACTAAACATATTAAGATGTGGAGAGAGAGAGAGAGAGAGAGAGAGAGAGAGAGAGAGAGAGAGGGTAGGTTAAAATGTCTAAGAATTAATTAGAGATCCAGCTAATATTTTCACGATACATCAATTTGAAATTTCTGATCATTTGACCAATTAAAACAGAAAAAATGGGGGATGGGTGAGGTACCAACTAGCTAGTATAAGCTTTATACAACTGAATTGCTATTGCTTTTGTTATTTCATACTATTTGGATTAGGAATGCATATGTTTGATGAACATCTTACAATTATAATTTCTTATGCCTTGAATTTGCAAAACAATGCCTTTTCCAATAAAACCCAACTGACACAGTTATATTCATATATTTTTCCTGTAGTGAAAAGCACAAATGTGATGACTTGGAATGAGAGACTTAATATTGCAGTGGATGCAGCACATGGTTCGCAAACAAATTGATTACATTATTATTGATCTTTAATACCTTTTGGATTATTTTTTTATAAAAATTATTACTTAGACTTAACGATGGATTGTTGGTGGAGTTGTAGGGTTAGAGTATCTTCATAATGGTTGCAAGCCGCCTATAATTCATAGAGATTTGAAATCTTCCAACATTTTATTGACTGGACATATGCAAGCCAAGATAGCTGATTTTGGGTTGTCTAGAATCTTTGCAACTGAAAGTGACTCTCATGTGTCAACTTGCCCAGCTGGCACATTAGGATACCTTGATCCAGAGTAAGTGTTTATACTTACTGGTTGATATACTTTTTTATTTCTTTTTTTTTTTTTTTTGTTGGAGTTGGATTGTGTTTAAGTATCTTCTACATATGTTCTAATGGGATTTGAGAATAGACTAAAATTGTTACAAGGTGATATTACTCAGTATTTTCACCGGTGGGAGTTGTCAAAGCATCAGGATGCCAAAAGCTATTACTTATGATTAAAGTAATCAACTGATAGATTCTTTGAAAATATAAAAAAGAGAGAAACAAAGAGTAAAGATAGAAGAGAGACAGAGAGAGAGAAAACACAAGGATTATGTAATTTAGCCTTATAGTCAATGTCCACAAAGGCAGCCCTTGACAACTCTTCACTATAATCTCAATTCTATGTTACAGTGAACCCTAAGTAGCGTATATATAGGGATTAGGAGCTAGGGTTAGGCGTACATGGGCTGAGTAAGATAATTGGGCCTCTTAGGTCAATACACATAAATATCTCTAACCCATCCCCCCTCCCCCCCAAACTCAAGGTGTCATCTTGGGTTTGGAATGTAACTTGTGAAGATAAAGATGGCTTGAGGATGACCATGAAGATAATCACATATGGATCAGACAATAAACATGCAAATTGAGAGCAAACAACGACGATTAATGAATGCCAAAAGACAATAAGGGCCTAAGAAGGCTGCATCAGTGACCAAGGAGGAGCTGTTATAGCCTGAGGACCATTGGCAACGAAATAGAGTTGTGATGAAGCATGTGAATGAGTAATGAATATCATAGATGATGAACTCAATGAGCAAAAGGTCAAGTTTTATTATTATTATTTTGGTGATTTGAGGCTTGGGAGCCTTAAATGAGGAAACAAAGTGAGCCTAGTGGTTGAATGCTTGGGATGAGTTATGGATCCAGACATCCTAGGTTTGATTTTCACTAGGAGTACCCCTGGATCACTTGATATACATTTCTGGCAGTTGGGATCACATATCTGTGGTTTATTCCCTAGTGGTAGGTCCAAAGGGTCCACCTTTGGTGAGATTCCCCATTATTACAAAATAAAAATTAGAATCTATGCGAAAAACAAAGTGGGACACATTTGGTAGTAAAATGTCAACTCTAGTCACTGGTCAAACTCAAACTGAAAGTCAACTGTCAAAGCTAGTCCAGAGTCTTTTTTAAACCAAAACTCAACTGTCCAATCTAGTTTAAAGATCCAAATTTGAATTGATCAAGCAGTCCACCCATAAAACCGATTTGAGTTCAATTTGGGTAAGGTCAAATATTCAGTTCAACCTAACTCGACTAGATTCCTAACATAGCATGATGACCTGAGAAGATAGGCTGACGCGGAAGCTGAGGTGACACATGAATGCTAACGTGGCATAAATAATGTGGCATTGGTGTTAACATGGCAAATATGGTTTGTTTTAGAGAAAACATCTGTATGGGGTTATTAAAATTAACCCTAACATATAACATGTTATTGATATATATAGGTCTACATACAATTTACTCTTTTGCCCCTAGTTTTAAACTCATAACACTCCCCCTCAAGCTGGAGAGTATATATCATACAATCCTAGCTTGTTACATAATAAACCCAAATGAGTCTTAAATAAAGTTTTGGTAAACATATCAGCAATTTGGACTCTTGTAGAAACATATGAAGTAGCAATTACACCATCTTTGACTTTCTCTTGAGTAATATGACAATATACTTCTATATGCTTGGTTTGCTCATGGAACACAGGATTGGAGGCAATGTGAATTGCTGCTTGATTATCATAGTGCATGGTCATAGGCAACTTCACAACAAATTTTAATTTCTCAAGTAAATACTTAATCCATATAAGCTCACATAATGTGAGTGTCATGGCTCTATACTCATCCTTTACACTAGGTCTGGCAACAACAATTTGTTTCTTACTTTTCCAAGTAATCAGGTTTCCTCCTAGAAAAGTGCAATATCCTATAATGGATTTTCTATTTGACACTGATCCTGCCCAATCAACATCAATATAGGCTTCTACCCGTAAGTGACCGTTAGCTTTATACAAAAGACCATAGCTTGGATGTGATTTAAGATACCTCACAATCCGAATGACTGCCTCTCAATGTGGAAGGCGAGGATCTTTCATATACTGGCTCAAAATGCTGACTGCAAATGATATATTTAGGCGAGTAATGGTGAGATAGTTTAGTTTACCAACCAGACGACGATATCTCTCAGGATTAGATAACAGCTCCTGATCTTCATACAATTTGACATTAGGATCCATAGGAGTCTTCACAGTTTAGATCCTAACAAGCTAGTTTCTTCCAAAATATCCAACACATACTTTCTTTGTGATAGACTAATGCCTTTTTCAGATCGTGCTACCTCAATACCCAAGAAATAACAAAGAGTTTTGAAGGTATCTCTCAAATCATCAATACCCTTCTTGTCATCAATGATTATAATATCATGAACATATACTATCAACAAAATCTTTCCTCTTGTAGAGGTATGAGAAAACACAGAGTGATCAGAATGACGTCGAAATCCAAACTTTAACACTGCTTCACTGAATTTACCAAACAATGAGTGATCAGAATGACAATAAGAGACAAATTGAGAGATAGGACGAGATGTAAAAGTACTCTTATCTTTGCGCAGAGCAATAGGAAGAGAGTCAGGATCAGGAGGCAGATCAATGTTGACAAAAAAGTTGTATCAACATTCCTCTGTCACCACAACCGCACAAACAATTCCATAGCAATACAAAATATTTAAACTTAGCACTATAAACCAACCCAAGGCTACCCCATAAAGAACATAGAAAGGCCAACAGGTAGAAAATAAAGACAAATCGGTACCCAAGGTTGGAATTCCACTGGTGGCACAAAGTCGGAGCTACAGCTGGTGGTGAAAAATTGTGCAAGTGGGTCGTTGGAGAGACAAGACTAGAATTGGTTGGTGGTTATCAGCAGCGAAAAGTGGGTGGGTGAGTGGTGGTTGTAGGGTTAACGGCAGAGAGTGGTTAACCTTTCTCGAATACCATGTTTTGGAGAAAACATATGTATTGGGTTATTAAAATTAACCCTAACATATAACATATTATTGATATATATAGGTCTACATACTGTTTACTCTTTTGCCCTTAGTTTTATACTCATAACATGGTTGATGACATGGCCTTAGAGTTGATGTGGCACATTTTGGAGGTTGACACATGGCATAGGCATAGAGGGCCAGTGTGTGGAGGTAGGTCACTAGCATATGAAGAGTCCAAAAGGCATGTGGTAATGCATGGTTGTGTGAGAGCAAAAGCAAGAACTTTGAACAAGGCATGATGCGTTCGATGACCGTGATTCTTTCATGGTTGAGTAAATCAGCGAAGGAGCATCCTAGATCTTGAGGATTGTCTAGGTTAATTCCTCCCCAAGTTTTTTACCATAAAATTGGACGGTTTCATTGGTTTTTTCGGGTCATCATATCACTTTTCTTCTCTACTTTTCCACACTTAGTGATATGATTGTTTGTGTTTAACCTAGATCTAAATAATAAACCTAAGTAACAATTTGGTTAATTAATTAGGTTAAACAATTTGAGTTCACAGGGGTCCAAACAAACAAACAAAATGTCTTTGGTAGTGATGATTGATCTATTCCAAAGAGGATTAGAGCGTGGTGGAGCTTGACCAAAAAAGACAAAGGCAAGAGCACGGAGAAAGATAGGATTGCACTAAAACGCCCAACAACATTGAAGAATCAGAGTTGGGGCTCTCATACCACAATAGATATTATGAAAATCTAAAAAGAGAGAAATAAATAGTATAAAGAGAAGAGAGAGAATGCAATGATTACGTGGTTTGGTCTAATGGCTTACATTCATGGAAGAAGCTCTTATTATGATAGTTCATCTTCACTATAATCTCAATTCTATGCTATAGGGAATTTTAAGTAGGGTATATATATGGTTTAGAATCTAGGGCCGAGTAATATAATTGGGCCTCTTGGCCTAATACACATCGAAGTATAAAACTAATATCTATAAATTCAACAATATAATCACACCAACTGCAACTAGATATAATGGAAGTACTAAACTGTTGAATTAAATCAAGCTATGGATTTCTTGTCTTGATCCAATTGCCTTGTGTTTTACATACAGATATCAAGCATCTGGAAACTTTAGTAAAAAAAGTGATGTCTACAGCTTCGGTATTGTTTTGTTTGAACTAATCACTGGTCGGCCTGCAATAATTAGAGGACCTGAGAAAAACACTCACATACTTGACTGGATTTATCCAATAATTGAAAGTGGGGATATTCAAAGTGTTGTTGATCCAAGGTTACAAGGAAAATTCCACACCAATTCTGCCTGGAAAGCTGTGGAGATTGCCTTGTCATGCATACCACCAATTGCAATCCAAAGGCCAGACATGAGTCAAGTATTAGCAGAACTAAAAGAATGTTTGGCTTTGGAGATGACTAATGCAAGCCTAGCAACTGAGGGTAATATGACACCTTCAAGCATTCCACTTGAAACATCCTACTTAGAGCTTGAATCAGATATTGCTGCCCTTGCTAGGTAGTTGTTAAACAAAATGTCTGTGGTCAAGTTTTCCTTCCATGCGATATGCTCATATGAGAAATTTCTAGAATTACATTGGTAGTTCGAGAATTTCTTTTATTCTTGTTTAATGTTTTGTATCTCTTTCAATTAAGTACGAATGATGTAATACGATGTATTTCTGTTGTTTTTGATGGGCATATCGATACAATGATGTAAAATTTTTATTATGAATGAGTTTATATTATTATTATTATTATTATTTTATTGTATATCTGCCGTCAACTCCTACTATCACCAGGTCTGTCTCTCTCGCATTTTCTCTTTTGGTGTTTGACTCGGTTTTTTTGTTTTTTTTTTTTTTTGTTTGTTTGTTTTTTCGTTTTAAATCTAATTCCTGAAATGAGTTATGGTTTATTTATGTATATTGTATTATATATTTAAGGTGCTCATTAATGGGAGAGCGATAAGTGATTCTGGAAGCGCTGGTCTATGACAATTGTGTTGGCCTACGTTTTGGCCGCTAATTTTCTATGCTCCTCCAATCCTTCTGCAGCCAAGAAATTGAGTTGCTCTACTTTATGTTTGATAGAGATAATGACTATGCGAGTAAATTTTGCAATAGAAAAAACAAAAATAAAATTTGACACAGACAAGAGAAAAAAAAAAGGTGGTGCATTCAGATAAAATTATTTTAGAGGATCAAGTTAAAAACACGTCTATACTAAAATTGTAAAATAACTTAGATCCATAAATGGCAAGATTGATTAATTCTATGCTCGGATTGTTTGTGTTGCCAGATCTCCTTTGTCACCATGACTATGTTGTTCTACGAATTTTTGCCCCAAAAAAGGGTAGTTACATGTTAGTGGTGGAAGACGACATTTTGGACAAACTTCAATTGAGTGGTATATATAATTAATGAGAAATGATATATCCACAACATTTTCATAATATTTTTACAACAAATCTTAAGTGACATGTTGTTATTGGTTGTTATTGTTGGGGCAAAAAAGTAATCTTAATGTTAGGTTCAAATTTGAATCAATAACAACTAATCACCTATGATTTGTTGTAAAAATGTTGTGGACATAACATCTCTCATAATTAATATGGACATCACTTAACCAAAAATTGTAAATCTACAAGTTTGTGTTCAACTGCCTTATATTAATCAATTAAGACATTCATGGTTCAAATTGCCTCACCTCTAACTATTGAATTTAAAAAATAAATAAATAAAAATCACTCAACTCTTATAATTTTTGTTCAATTTAAGACTTTAGTCACACATATATCACAACAGTCAAATTATCTAACTTCATATTTGTTACAAGTATGCTATCACAAAAACCTAATAAGGATAAGAGAAAATACTAAAGCTGAACATGGAATATTATTTGTCCATAAAAAAACATAGAAAATTTTGTCCTCCCCCACAGTGATCCTAAAAAGAATGTAAGAGTTATACATTTTTAAACCATTGATTTATATTTGATCTAAAGGTTAAGACCACTTGTGGCCATGTCAACATTCTAGTAATTAGTGAATAAGGCATTAAGCCATTAAATTATCTATAACTGGATTCTTCTCTCTCTCATAAATGACCTCCTTTATACTACCACCATGAGCAAATAATAACAATAAGAACTCACATTGATGGTGCTAAAATTGCTAAAAAAACTATTTTAGCACCCCAAAACACTAAAAACATGCTACATTGGTGGTGGTAAAGTTAAAATGTTTAGCAACCAAGCAACAGTAAAATGGTATCAATACTAGTTTGCTGTAGCTAAAAGGTAAAATTAAAAAAAAAAATTTATTTTTATTCATTCTCTCTCTCTCTCTCTCTCTCTCTCTCTCTCTCTCTCAACTGGCTTTAGCCAAGACCCATGGCCAAAGCACATGATAAGGTCACCATTGATAGTGGCGACCTACAACAGAACCACCACCACCAAGACCCATAGCCAAAGCCCTCCACCTCCTTTCTCTCACTTAGGGCTTGTTTAGTTTAGAGCAATTTTGGATCATATCACTCAAAACTCATAACTGAGTTCTCAAAACACGTGGGACCAATACAAATTTTTTTATTTGGCTTGGTTTTCACATTGTGTTTCCATCACACAAAACTCATAAATTTTGAGTTAGAGTGATGGAAATAAGAAACAACAAATGGGTGTTTTCAGTTTTTGAGAATTGAGTTTTAGTGGCATTTTTATAAAATTAAGCAAAGAATGGAACCCACCCGTATGACTTGTCCCATCAAGTAACGTCTCTTTCCCCGTTCTTCTCTGTCTCTTCTCCTTCTTCATTTTTTTTTCTTTTACCCAGAGCTCTCTCTTCTCACTGACCCAGAGCTCTCTTTCTCTTTTTTGTGTGGCATTAGAGAGAGAGCAAGACCAGAACTCGAGATCGGAAGCTTTGCCGGCGACAGTGGATTCGAGAAATGACGTCGAACTGAGCCCAGGCCGGATCGTGAGACACATGGACCTCAAGATTGTGAGACAGGTGGATCAGAGCTCCATTTTTTGGCTTCGGTTTCTTTTTTTTTACTCTGCGTTGTTGTTATTCTTCTTTTGGTTATGGGTTTCCTGTGCATTCTTTTGGATTTTTTGTGTGGCTCTTGGAGGTGTTGATGGTAGTGGAATCTGGGTTTGTTGTTGGTGGTGGTGATGAAATTAGGTTTGGGTGTAGATTTCATGTTCTTCGTGTAAAGTCACACGGGTAAGGGAAGAAGACAGTTGAAAAAGAATGATCGATGGGCTCCACCATTTTGGCAAAAGGTGGACCTAAAAGTTGAGATATATGACTGGGTTTTGTTAACAAACAAAAATTTTGGAATTTTTGAGTTATAGTGGGTTTTGAGTTATGAGTTATGGATTTTGAGTTTGAGTTATGAGTTATGAATACTGAGTTATGAAAACTGAGCTATCTCTAAACCAAATGGGCCCTTAGTATCTCTTCTCTAACTCTCCATTTCTCTCTCATTGTCCTCTCCTCCCTTTCACTCTCTCACTTCTCTCTATCTCCACTCTCGCTCATCATGGATTTGTGGCTGGGTTAGATCTGTTATTTTTCAATTTTGGTTGGCTTTGGCTTAATGCAATTGTTGTGGCAGTAGGTGGGCTATGGATGTTTGTGGTAGTGATGGTGGGTTGTAAGGGTGGTGGGTTGCTTAATTTTGTGGCTGTTTGTGATGGTTGTTGAGATGGGTTTGTGGTGGTGGTGGTGGTGGTGGTTGTTGTTGTTGTTGTTGTTTTTTATTTTATTTTATTTTATTTTATTTTATTTTGAAATTTTAAATCAAAGTTATGGTGGGATTGTGGCAGTGGGTAGCTGTGGCGAGGTTGGATCGATGGTTGTGATGTGGGAAATGCGGTTTTTTTTTATTTGGTTTTGGCCTGGGATTCCAATTTGTGGGGGTTGTGGGTGGTCATGGTGGTGGTTTTGGGTTTGCTGGTAGTGGTAGTGGTGGCAGCTATGAGTTTGCTAGGTTGTGAAGAAAAATGTGTGGGTTTGTTCATGGTCGTTCTTTCTTTAGAGAAAGAGAGGGAGATGGAAGAATAGAGAAAGAATACGAAAAAATAGAGAGAAAAAATATTTAAAAGAAAGGGTAAGAAAATAGATCCTTTGATGTTGGGTGTATTATAAAGTGAGGTATTAAAATAGATAAAGTAGTTTTTTAGGTTGTTAAAATCTAAAGTTTTTAGCATTGATGATGCATAAAACATCATTAGTGATCCAATCATCCAAACATGCAGTGATAGGTGGGGTACCTGAAGAATGAAGGATGAAGAACCTATAGAGAGCAGCAGTGGGGGGTTGGCCAAAGACCCTCTGAAAGTTAAGTTTGTGACTCAATGATTTCCAATAACTCCAAAAGTGTGAGAGATAAGAAATTTGGCATGCCTTAGAAAAGAGGAGGCTTATTGCTTATATAATGGTGTAGAGCGGACTAAGCTCCCGTGAATGTAGGCTTATCCCTTATATGGATTGTATGGAGTTAATGTCCAGAGATCTTCAGGTCTGACTTCCAATACTTGGAAGATATGAATATGTAAAAAGATGTGTGCATGTTATTTCCTCATGGAGATAGTGGAGTGTAGAACGCGCTAAAGTTTGAGAGCCAAGTGTAAAGGACCGTTCATCAGGTCTTGCTTGTTCGTTACCACAGCATGTTGGAAGTGTAGACACTAGGTAGGTTGCATTGCAAATTGTCAAGTATGGTACCAAACAATAGGGAGGTACATGTCGGCTCCCTGACTACTAAGTGACTCTCACATATTAGGTGTCAGAGAGGGTACTTAATGACTCATAAGTACATGACAACTATCAGGGTGGAATGTATCGCATGGTGTCAGGTAGGGGTGTCAATTCAAGTTATCGTGTCTTATTTGTGTTATATCAAGGTAGGGGTATTTGACTAAATGACTCAATCTAAACCCAACCCATTTAATAATCGTGTCATGACCATTCAACCTTAACCCGACCTATTAATGGGGCAGATTGACACAATCCAACCCACATGACACGATTAATAAATGGGTGGTGTTAGGTTGACACGAATGTGACACAACCCATTTCAACTTACTTACTATTAAATATAACATCCATATAGAACTGTATTGTACTTAGCTTGCGACCAAAACATTAGAAATTGATGCGAAAAGAAATCCTTCTTTCATAATGATAAGTCTCAAAAAATTAGTAGGCCAAATGGTGCAGGCTTTGATGATTTTGAGGGCCTGAAAAAGAAGAAACAAAGAATCAGAGGAGACCGGGGTTGACTGGCCACAAACCCTCCGATGATGAAGTTAGTCTCTATCTTCCAAAATATGGAATTCCAAACTTCTGGGGATTGTTCTAGGAAAAACTTACCTTTATTTGTCGGGGATAAGTGTTTATATAGGTTTATGGGAGTGGTTATTTATTTAATAACTTCCCCTATCATTAAGGAGTCTAGAAAGTTTGGATTTAACTTCCATAACTGCTATGGAAGTTGTATTGCTTGCCCTTATTTCCCATAACCGTTGTTGGAAACGGTTTATGGCAAGAACCTTGATTCTTGTATTACAGGCTATGTGTGGAGCTTGTCCTAAGCTCTTATGGACAGATATAAGCTTAGAATGCGAGGAAGTCATCCAAACATTTCTTGGATGGACGGCCTTATCGTGGACAAGCACACTATACCATTATGAATTTTTTTTTTTTTTTTTTTTTTCTATATATGCCTTGTTTGCCTTTTTCGCCTTGGACGACCATCATGGACGATTTTGGAGTTGGTGTTACAATACACCAACACATAATATTGCGACCTAAAACATTGATATCCTTCTTTCATCCTTTTGAAGCCATATTCAAAGTAATTTGGATCTTTTTGTACATATTCATAGCACTTTCAAGAAACACGTCGACGAATGTGTGCACAAGAACGGTCTTAATGATGATGAAGGCGGCCAACATGTCTCCACACATTCGTTTTCATTTTATTCTTCAAAATTTCTTCCAAGCTTAATATTTGAAACTTGGAAAATATAACAATGTGATGTAGCATAACCGCTAAGAACGTTTGAGATGGTCCTATTGAGACACTATCGAACAAGAAAAAACAAACCCAAAAATTGCCTCTTGGCTCTTGCTCTTCACACTCATTTGTAATATCTGGATGAGCCATAGCCCACAAGCCATGGTGACATTTTTACCCAAAAACGTGTTCCTACGCATCATCAATAAGGTTTGGCATGGGGAAGTTCTATTTATATATTTTCTTATTGATCTAACCATCCTTATATATATTTTCTTTGTCTGTTTTTCATAATTGACAAATTTAAAGCTAAAGCAAATTGACAAGATGTGGGATGTGGCCAAGGGATGTGACCCATAGTTTTTAGACATGGACCTTTCAAAGAACCAGTAAAAGGAGACATTCAAAGTTTTTAAAGTTGGATCGAAGTTGATTGAGGTTAAATTGTGATGACATTATAATTAATTTAGTAATTAATTAAAATAAAATAAAGGTAATAATTTGTAAATATTAGCAAAATAGACTAAAATATCTAAAAAATTGAAATAAACTTTCAAATCAATTTTCATGATATTATAAGGTTAATATATAATAGTATAGCATAAATAAACATGAATACATATTTTATACAATCCTTCAAGTAGAAATTATTTTGATTAAATAAAAATCATTTTTAAAATAAAGTCATAAATAGTAAATTCCTATGCAGAGGTATAATTTGTAAATCACAAATTAATTTAGCAATGGAAAAAAATTTAGTAATATTTAATACATTGAGATAGAGGTGGTATGGAAGTTCAGAAACTATAAATCATGTAAATCTAATATAAATTTAATAATACTACATATTAGGTCTTTAGGCGCTTACCTGGTATGTTGGTCATGGTGTCAGCCATAGTGCTTAACAAGGGAGAGGTCTCGGGTTCAACCTAAGAATGTTAAGAATGGACACTTGTGAAGGTTAGGGATGAATTAAATAGGAGAGAGAAAGAAAGTAGAAAAGAAAATAATATAATATTCTCTCAAATTAATTAGGTTAGATGTTGTGGTTATTAATAAAATTTAAGAATGACATAGATTTTAGTGATTTTTCTAATGTTTCAGTGAGGATGATCTCCCAGATGATGAGGATTACAGTGACCATAAATAGAGGCAAAACAACAATCATTTTCAGTAAGAATGAGAGAGAAAGAAAGTAGAAAAGAAAATAATATAATATTCACTCAAATTAATTAGGTTAGATGATGTGGTTATCAATAAATTTTAAGAATGACATAGATTATAGTGATTTTCTAATGTTTCAGTGAGCATGATCTCCCAGATGATGAGGATTATAGTGACCATAAATAGAGAAAAAATAGCAATCATTTTCAGTAAGAATGACATTAAGGATTATAGTGACCATAAAATCACTATAATGAAATCTTTCGATTGGGTGACAATTGATCATCCTCATCTTCACTCCATTTCGGACCTTGTTTTAGTGGTGGATACGCAACCTCGCAAGCGGGAATGATTTGCGATATGGTGGTCTGAGGAAATAAAATTAGAAGAAACTAGTCGCTAACCCGTGCGATGCACGGGAAATATATTGAGTACAATATATAATTTAATCTTTGTTTATTTTACTACAACACCAAAATTGAATTTGTAAAATAAAATCATATAGCTAAAACATTTGTTAACAGCTATACGTTTCAGACATTTATTAAACTATATTATTATTATCAACTTAACAGTATTTTAATATATGATACCAACATGCTTCAAGAAAATTTCCAACATTGAAAACAATTTCGAAAACAAACTCAACTAAACAGTTTGATGAATAAATATATTACAATCTATAATATAAGCCAAGAAATAAACTTTGAAACCAATATGAACAAAATCCACGTCAAACAAAACCATTTTGATCATTAAGAATATGACTCACTAAAGTCATGAAAAACGCAGGATTCATTACAAAAAAAAAAAAAAAAAAAAAAAAAAAAAAGAAAAAAAGAAGAAGCATCTTTAGTCTTTATAGATTTTGCCTAAGTACCCAGATACGATGACACATACTCACACAAAAATCATTAAAGAAAGAATCAAAGAACATACACAACATGTACATACGCTATGAAAGTAAAAATAAGAAAAACAAAAGAGACGTAAACATGGACAATTAAAGAAAAAATATAGGAAAAAAAAGTTAGGAATAGAAATATAAGATAAAGATGGGTTACCCTCAAAAAGAATAATCCATGGATATTCATTGAAATCTTCTAGATAATTTCTGATAATAGAAAAAATAAAACCCAAAAGTTATGATGTTAAAACTTCCAAAAGGCCAAAAAAAATTAAAAAAAAAAAAATTAGAAGATTCAAAGCTTCAAAAGTATTGAAATAAAACAATATATATATATATATATATAATTATGCAATAGAGAAATACAATAGAAAGAAGGGAATCCATGATTATAGCTTTTCTACTATTGAAATTGGCCAGACAATTAAATGTATTGCAAAAAATGAACTTAAAAATTCATATGTAAACCAAAAAATTAGAAGATTTTGAGCCAAGAATTTATTAGAGAAATATGACTACACAACATAGAAATATTAGAGAAATATGAGTTACCTTTTAAATGTTAAAATTCAAAATATTAAAACTTTTAAAAGGTTAAAAAAATTTGAAGATTTAATTAAAAGATTCAGGCCCAACAATTAAATAAACAAAACAACAATTGACAAACTTATAAGAAAAACCAACAAATCTATAATTTTTATTGAACAAATCAAATAACCCTAACCTTGATGCATTGACCGAAGAAGGAGAGGAGTCCAGTGCATAAGTGGAATATGTGAATTGTGAAGCATGAGCCGCCCTAAAAAAAAAATCTTGAAAAAAAAAAATTTTAAGGAGAAAATTGTGTTGCGGCAAAAGAAGATAATAGCAGATCTAATCATAAAATCTAAAATAAAAAGAATTTAAAATAAAATAAAAAATAAAAAAATAGTGGTGACCAACGGCCATACATATAAATATAAGATATTGACCAACCTTTATAAAAAGATGTCAGTTTCAATATTCACTTTGTGGTGAGGGTCCTCAAACATCATCTTCTCCGCGAATAGTTTTTGGGGCTTAGGTTTTCTACATAAGCAATTCTTAAATAGGAGAGAGTAGAGGCGGTGGGAGAGTATCCTTATTTGCCTAGAAGTCTAATTTGCATTGGAAAAAGAAAACAGTGATGAGGTGGAAAATTTAATTTAATTTAAATATTATTTAAATATTATGCTGACGTGGAAAATTGTGGGAGCTTCAAAAGATTTGGTTTTATATATATATATAGATGAACTTTGTTTACCTCCCCATAAAAGACATTAAGGATTATAGTGACCATAAAATCACTATAATGAAATCTTTCTATTAGGGGAAAATTGATAATCCTCATCTTCACTCCCCTTAGGACCTTGTTTTAGTGGTGGATATGCAACCTCCCAAGTTGGAATTATTCGTGATGGTGGCCTGGTCAGTGTGGTATCGATGAAACAAAATCAGAAGTAATGAATCTTGTTTACCTCCCTAATAAGAATAAATCCCAAGGCAGATGGATCCAATCAACAGAGTTAGTCACAAGCGACGATGTTGCCAAAAGAGACAGTCTAGATGGCCTAATAGTCAAAGAACTAGTAGAGGGAATCGTGTGTTGGACAGAAAGGCAGAAAGATGGATGGACCCTTTGAAATGAACAGACTCAAGTAAGAGGGGCAGATTCTTTGTAGTGAATGGATTCCAATGAGACAGATAGACGCAAGGGAGACAGGTAGTAAAGCCACATGGCCTAAGTGGTCTCTAAGAAACCTAATATGGAAATGTCTTGCATCTCACGCTCGGAATCCGTACAAGGAAAAAATCCCACAATATATGGGCACTGAAGAGGATATTCTCTACAAGGAAATACCTTCTCCATCAAGAAATGGAGGTCAGCTCTATACCACTATAAAAACCCAAATCCCTCACAAACCAAGGTACACTTAATTTTTCCCAACTCTGTTACTCTAGAGTTGTAGAAATTCTCTCTAACTTAACCTTCAGAAGGTATTTGGCTGGTACCACATCGGTGCTCTCTGTAGGGTCTTCTTTGTTTATGTTTCACAGGTTTTTCTAGAGCAAGTGAGAACTGCGCAACTCAGTAACGATTTTCGACATCATCATTTGGCGCTATCTGTGGGAAGAGAGAGCGAGATCATAGTAGAAGACGTACTACCACTTCCCAGACAAAGAGTTTCATAGTTCTCACTCGCTCAATGGCAACCAACAATAACCAAGGAGATGAACCACGCATTACTACCCTCGAAAAGTAGGTACAGACTCTTGCTGCGGCTATAGAACGCCTTACTAAGCAAAACCACAACCTGGAAGAAAAGCTGTGCCAAAGGAACGTAAGACCTATCAATCATAGAGAGGAGCAAGAGGGTACTGGTGCTGAAAGGAGGGACCGTGAAGGACCAAAAAGCAGCAATGCCCCAAGCAGACAAGAGTGACAAGACACCAACCGCCCATCCATCACAAATATAATACCACCGTACATGGTTGCAAAGATGCAGATGATGAAGGAACGGATGGACTTCATGACGAATGCCCTCAGGGGACGGGTGTCAAACGACCTTGACAAGTTGGTCCATCGGACGGACTCGCCTTTTACTGCACCCGTCACTTCATTCCCTCTTTCGTCAAAGTTTTGTATACTGCAGATAGAAGTCTACGATGAGTCTAAAGATCCCTTGGATCACCTGGAGTAATTCAAAACTCTTATGCACTTACAAGGTGTTGCAGACGAGATCATGTGTCGAGCTTTCCTAATTACGGTGAATGGTCTCGTAAGGGTATGGTTCAGTAGATTGACACCCAACTCCATCAGTACCTTCAAGGAGCTAGGTGCATAGTTTGCGTTGTACTTTATTGGGGGGCATAGGTATAAGAAGTCCATTGCATGCCTAATAAGCATCAAGCAATGAAAGGACGAGATGCTGAGATCTTACATAACACGCTTCAACAAGGAAGCCCTCTCAATAGATGAAGCTGATGACAAGATACTTGTTGCTGCGTTCACCAATGGATTGCAGAAGGGGAAGTTTTTATTCTTCTTGTACAAAAATGACCCAAAGACCATGTCAGATGTGCTTTATCGAGCCACTAAGTACATGAACGCAAAGGACGCGCTACTAGCCCAGGAGGAGAAACCTAAGAAGAGAGAAAGGCAAGAAGATGCACGACAAGACAAGGTACAAAAGATGACTAGAACTGGAGATCAACGAGAAGATAGGTAGTCCAAACCCCTCACTAGAAGGTTCATAAACTTCACCCTGCTGACTGCCCTGATTGATCAGGTATTGATTCAGATAAAAAATGATATGACCTTAACGTGGCCTGACAAGTTGAAAGGAGATCCTAACAAGAGGTCCAAAGACAAGTATTACCGTTTTCATCTGGATCACGGTCACGACACATCTGAATGCTATGACTTGAAGCAACAGATTAAAGCCCTTATCAGACAGGGGAAACTACAACGATTTGTCAGCAAAGAAATGGTAGACCCACTATAAGAACAGGCTATTAGAAGGGATGGCGAGCACCCCAGGCTACCTTTAGGGGACATAAGGATGATTTTAAGGGGCACCACAATGTCTGGTTCATCCAGGAAGGCACGTAAGACTTACCTTAGGATGGTTCAGAATGTCCAGCTGACGGGTTTCATTCCAAATATGGCACAAGTTGACAACCCCATAATTGGGTTCTTAGAGGAAGATGCTCGACGTCTCCACCACCCCCACGATGATGCACTCGTTATTAGCATACAGGTAGGGGACTACAACACTCATCGGGTTCTGGTTGATAATGGAAGCACTGCTGATATCCTCTATTACATGGTATTCCAGCATATGAGAATTGAGAGGGAACGGATCATACCAACCAATGCACCACTCATTAGGTTTGGAGGAACGAAAGTATACCCCCTATTACGTGACGGTTAATGATTACCCTCCACAAATCACTAAGGATGTTACATTTCTTGTCATCAACTGTTCATCTACTTACAATGCCATAGTGGGTTGGCCTACCCTCAATTTGTGGAAGACCATGACTTCAACCTATCACCTGATGATTAAGTTCCCCATTGAGTACAGAGTAGGAGAGGTACATGGAGACCAAGTGGCAGCACGTGAGTGCTACGTAGCAATGTTGGAGATGGACGACCACTTACAGACCATGAGCACAGAAGAACAACAGACGGTTGCAGAGTCCATTGAAGGGTTGAAGGAGATACTGCTCGATAACTCTAGACTTGAATGAACGACTAGGATTGGCACCCTCGCCAATCCACCAGTCCGTCAAGCACTCACAACATTCCTAAGAGAGAACCAGGATGTCTTTGCCTAGAGCCACAAAGACATGCCCAGGATCAACCCTTCAATCATGGTTCATAGGTTGAACGTCTCACCCTCATTCTCCCCTATTCAACAGAAGAAGAGAGTGTTTGCCTAGGAGCGAGACAAGGCTATAGCGGAAGAAGTTCGCAAATTGCAAGAGGCAGAATTCATAAGAGAAGTATACTATCTCGACTAGTTGGCCCATGTAGTAATGGTCAAGAAAGCCAACGAAAAATAAAAGATGTGTGTAAACTTCACGGACTTAAATAAGACATGCCTCAAAGATAGTTACCCACTCCGCAGATCGACGTTTTGGTAGACTCAACAACAAGACACCAATTGCTGAGTTTCATGGATGCTTTTTCTGGTTACAACCAAATCAAGTTGGATGAGGCTGATTAGGAGAAAACTTCGTTTGTCAACAGCCAAGGCCTTTTTTGCTATAAAGTGATGTCATTCAGTCTCAAGAATGCGGGTGCCACATATCAGAGGCTCATGAACAAAATTTTTTCTCATCAGATTGGGAGGAATGTCCAAGTCTATGTTGACGACATGCTAGTGAAAAGTCAACTGGAAAATGACCATTTGGATGACCTCAAAGAGACCTTCGATACCTTCCGCTCTTATAACATGAAGCTTAATCCAAGCAAATGCACATTTGAGGTAATGGCTGGAAAATTCCTAGGGTTCATGGTGTCTCAGAGAGGCATTAAAGTCAACCCAGACAAGATCCAGACATAATGGAGATGGCACCACCTAAGAACATAAAAGAAGTGCAAAGCCTTAACGGCAAGGTAGCAGTGCTAAACAGGTTCGTGTCAAGGGCAACAGACAAATGCATGCCTTTCTTTCACATGTTGAAGAAGTCCTTTAAGTGGACGGTCGAATGTCAACAAGCATTCGATGACCTAAAAGCATACCTCACTTCCCCACCACTGCTAAGTCCTTCCAAACTGAGGGAGGAGTTATTTCTCTATCTAGCCATCTCCCTAGCTACCTCAGTGCGGTCTTGGTCAGAGAAGAAGACAGAGTACAGAAGCCTGTATACTACACTAGCCGAGCACTTCGAGGTGCAGAAGAAAACTACCCTCCGATGGAGAGGCTAGCCTTCGCCTTAGTAACCAAAGCTCACATGTTCAAGCCATATTTCCAAGCCTACACTATGGTTGTTCTGACGGACAAGCCTCTATAGAGAGTGATGAGTAATCCTAAAGTTGCTGGATGGATGGCGTTATGGGCAATTTAGTTGAGCGAATTTGACGTGCAATACCGCCTGCGCACTGCCATGAAGGGACAGGTGGTCGTCGACTTCATTGCTAAATTCTCCAATATGGAAGGCCAGGGGGTAGAAGAGCATCCCTAATGGAATATCCACACGGATGGATCGTCTAACAAGTAGGCTGGCGGA
Source organism: Quercus rubra (assembly GCA_035136125.1). Lineage (NCBI taxonomy): Eukaryota > Viridiplantae > Streptophyta > Magnoliopsida > Fagales > Fagaceae > Quercus > Quercus rubra. The sequence continues at coordinate 37,194 of JAXUIC010000172.1, forward strand.
ACAGGTATAGTACTCCATTTTCTATAAGGGGACGAGATTGAGTGCATAGTTCGTCTTGACTTCCCTACAACCAACAATGAGGTGAAGTACGAGGCTTCAATCGCAGTACTGGATCTCACCAAAGCGGTAGGGGCCACAAGTATGGTTTTTTATTGTGACTCTCAGGTGGTCACAAGTTAGGTGAACAGTGACTACGAATGCAAAGGTGAAAGGATGAAGAAATACCTGGAGCAAGTAAGGAGATGGGTGGACGACCTTTAGGCCAAGTTTATTCAAATCCTAAGGGAAGAGAACGAGCAAGCCGACCATCTTGCCAAAGCCATATTAACAGAACACATGATCAACCCTAGCAATGTACTTTCTTTTGTTCAGCTTTCACCTTTGATAGATGGCGTCAATGTGTAAGAAATAGGCTCAAAATGTAGCTGGACCACACTGATAGTTTCGTACTTGAAAGATAGCACACTACTTGATGGTAAGGAGATCGCAAGAAAACTGAAGGTTCAGGCGGCATGATTCATCCTAATGAAGGATGTCTTATACAAAAGAGGTTTCTCCTGACCGTACCTTAGATTCCTAAGCCTCTAGGAAGCGGATTATGTCATGAGGGAAGTTCACGAAGGAATCTGAGGGAACTGGGGTCACGGTCACTAGTACACAAGCTGATTTGGGTAAGGTACTATTGGCTTACCATGCAGAAGCATGCCCAAGCCTATGTCAACACTTGCAACAAGTGTCAGAGGTTTAGCAACATCATTAAACAGCCAACAGAAGAGCTCACTTCGATGGTAGCTCCGTGGCCCTTTGCTTAATGGGGGTTAGACATCATGGGCCCATTCTCGATTGCGGCACGACAGCTGAAGTTCCTAGTAGTCGTTATAGATTACTTTACCAAATAGGAAGAAGCTAAGGCGTTGGCCACTATCACGGAGAAAAACATACGAAGCTTCGTCTGGAGAAACATCGTCTGCAAGTATGAGATCCCTAGAGTCTTGGTCTCGGACAACGGGAAGTAGTTCGACAATGAGTCATTCAAGGATTTTTGCTCATAGCTAGGAATCAAGAACCATTAATCCTTGCCCGCCCACCCTTAGGCCAACGGACAAGTTGAGGTCATGAATTGATCCTTGCTAAAAATCATCAAGACTCAGCTCGAGGGGACAAAGGGTATATAGCCAGACGAGCTGCCAAGTGTACTATGGGTGTATAGGACAATGACTAAAACACCTACAGGAAAGACATTGTTCCGACTAGCATACGGGAGTGAAGCCGTTATCCCAATTGAGGTCGGACTCACAAGCTACAAATTGGAGAACCAAAATGAGAGTAGGAACAACAAAGCCATACGCCTATAGCTTGACCTTGTGGACGAGGTCAAAGCAATAGCTGAACATAGTTTAGCATGATACCAGAACCTCATGGCCAAACACTACAACTCCAGAGTCAAACGAAGGGATTTTCAAGTTGGAGACCTCGTCTTGAGGAAGGTGACAGGCGCAAAAAAAAAATCCATCCCAAGGAAAGTTAAGACCCTATTGGGAAGGTCCCTACAGGATCACCTCATGGCAGAGGAAAGACACTTATCACCTGGAGACACTTGACGGACAGAAGTTGCATCATCTGTGGAACACTGAGCACCTAAAGAAATATTACCAGTAGACGATGGCATACAGACCACTACTGCTCATTTCTAGTTTATTTCTTTCTAGTTTTATAATCTACAGTACTTTTTAAGCCCAAAGGGCAGCTTTTCTTTTTTTCAATAATAATTTTTTGACTTATGCACGTATTTATCATAATAAGAGGAGTTATTCAGATATACCATATGCGTATATACATTTCTACAAAGCCGCATCTATGACTTAGTCCTTAAGTGGACGGACACATCCCAAGGGATGCCTTGAAATTTATTTAAGTCTTAAGCAGACGAATGCATCCCAAAGGGTGCCTTGAAATTTATTTAAGTCCTTCAGTGGACGGACACATCCAAAGGGATGCCTTGAAATTCTTAAGTCGACAGATGCCTCTCAAGGGATGCCTTGAAATTTATTCAAGTCCTTAAGTGGATGGACGCAGCTCAAGGGATGCCTTGAGATTTATTTAAATTCTTAAGTCGATGGATGCATCCCAAGGGACGCCTTGTGATGGTGAACCAACAATTGGACTATCTCTAGTTCGTCCATAGTGTCGTCCAAGTCCAAAAAGGTTAACCCAATATATGAACGTTGTCCACTCTCAGGAAGTCGTCTGTGGGTTTGAAGGTCGTCCATCATGGAAGCAGCTAGACGACCTCTTAACACTTTGAAGATTTTTAGGAATGGATTTATATTCAAAAGCTTAAAATTTGAACCATGTTCTACTATTTTGAAGTACGAGCAAAATCCTTGTTCATTGCTATAAATTCCCACTAAGTTCTTAGCTTCTAATGGCAGCTGTAGAAGATAAGATTGAACCTTCTAACTTCTATAGTAATCGTGAAAGTTAAGTCTGAGCCTTCTAACTTCCAAACATGTAAAGGAAGTTACCAAACAAGTAACCACTCCAAAGCTCACTATATAAGGCTTATTCACATCAAATGAAGGTAACTTTCCACTACTCCTAAAGTCTGAATTCTTGAATTCTAGAAAGAAAACTAACTTAAGCATCGAAAGGTTCTTAGCTGGTTCACCCCGATCACCTTTGATCTTATTTTCTTTCTTTTCAGGCCTTCCAAGCAACCATTAGCCCATTGAAGCCTAGAGCATTCAACCTACTGATTTTTTGTGCATCATTAGTTGGCGCCATTTGTGGGAAAGTTAAATTTTTATTCTGCAATTTATCTTTCATAGAAAAAAGGTTTTATGGTCTGGACAGGGTCAACTGCCACTAGTCCAAGCTACCAGGAGAGTGGGAATGCTTCTAGCCACCCCAACCGCGCTCACCAGTCAGCACTTGTCATGCAACTGCCTTTCTTCCAACAAATACGATCCATGGCAGCTACCATGGCAGAATTAACCCATCAAAATCAAGAGTTGACTTGAGAGATAAACCAAAGAAGGCAGCGTCATGAAAGGTGCCTGGAAGGATAGGCTTAAAGTAAAAAAGTTAGAGAAGGAGAAAATGTTGAGCACGAGAACCATTCAAGAGGGATAGTATCGCATAAGGTGCCACACTTAGAAAGGGAAATGGATCAAATGAGGAGGGCTATGGAAGAGATGAGGGAGAAAATGAGAAACATGAATCATGTAGATGATTTAGTTCATCGAATCGATTCCCCTTTCATAGCTTCCATCAATAGTCATCCCTTACCTTCCAAGTTCAAGATGCTTGCGTTGGATTCGTATGACGAAACGCGTGACCCATGTGATCAAATTGCTACTTTCAAGACCACAATGCACCTTTAAGGAATTCCAAATAAGATAATGTGTAGGGCCTTACCAACCACCCTTATGGGACCAGCACGAGTATGGTTTAGCAAAATACCACCGATCACTGTTGGTTCTTTTAAGAAGTTGAGTAAGTTGTTCGTCAACAACTTTATCGGAGGACAAAGGCATAAATGCTCCTTATCGAGCCTGGTTACTAAAGAGCAAGGAAATAATAAGAGTTTGCAGTCCTTCATTACTAGCTTCAACAGGGAAGCCTTGATGGTTAACGAGGTGGATGACAAGTTGCTATTAGCAACCTTTCACAATGGAGTTAGTTTAGATTTATTCATCCCTAAGCTCTATGATCAAAAACCGCAAACCATGGCTGAGCTCGTCCATTCAGCCTAAAGATTCATGAATGTAGAGGATGCGATCATTGCCAAGAAGAGGAAGAAAGCTGAGCAAATGGAAGCAGACCTCCTACGCCATCCTGAACAAGGCCTTCGTCTAAAGAAGGCTCAGACGGGAGACAAGAATGATAGAGACAACAGGAAGGCAGGTTTGTCTTCAGGAAGGAGTCAGCGCTATACACCCTTAAACGTTCCACTTGATCAAGTCCTTATGTAGATCAAGAATGACCCATCCTTGAAGTGGTTAGAGAAGATGAAGGGAGACACGGACATGACACGGGCATGACACAGACAAGTGCTATGATTTGAAGCAATAAATTGAAAATCTCATCAGGCAAGGAAAGTTGAGAAATTTTCTTGGACGAGATCATAAGGACGAGAAGTTAAAAGGAAAAGTAAAAGAGCCATCACGACCCCCACTTGGAGAAATAAGAGTCATTATAGGAGGAACTTCAACAGGGCAATCCTCTATGTCAAGGAAGACCTACTTGAAGGTGGTGTAGAATGTCCAACTTTCTAAACGAGTTCCTAGGATGAAGGGGGTAGACGATTAGACTATTACTTTCACAGATGAAGATGCTAGAAGGGTCCATCATCCACATGACAATGCAATCTACATCACTTTGCTCATTGTAGATTATACAATTAGAAGGGTGTTAATAGATAATGGGAGTTCAACAGATATCTTATATTATCCTGCCTTCCAGTAGATGAGGCTTGGACGGGACCAATTTCGTCCAGTGAATTCACCCTTAGTAGGATTTGGAGGAATGAAAGTACAACTAGTGGGCACTATTACTCTACCTATGGTGATAGGAGTGTATTCGCAGCAGATAGCCAAAGAAGTAAATTTCCTCATCGTAGATTGTTCGTCTTCCTACAATGCCATTATTGGACGACCAACTTTAAACAATTGGAAGGTAGTAATGTCTACCTACCACCTATTTGTCAAGTTCCTAATAGAGTATGGAATATGACAAGTATAAGGAGACCAGTTAGCTGCTAGAGATACTCCTTAGCCATGTTGGCTATCGATGAGCATGTGCAAATGATGAATATAGAGGAAAGAAGGGTTGTTGCAAAGCCCACTGAGGTACTGGACGACATCCCTCTGGAAGAAGGTAATCCTTCTGGAAGTTTACTTGAATTGGATCAAGTATGAAGGAGAAGACGAAGCAAGACCTCGTCCAGTTCTTAAGGAAGAGCATTGATGTCTTTGCGTGGATTCATGAAGACAAACCAGGAATTAACCCAAGTGTTATTACTCATCGTTTGAATGTGTATCTATCTTCCAAGCCTGTTCGTTAGAAGAAGAGGGTCTTGACTCTTAAGCGAGATAATGCTATCAAGGAAGAGGTTCAGAAGTTAACCATAGCAGAATTTATTCAAGAAATCTATTACCCGGATTGGTTAGCTAATGTGGTGATGGTCAAGAAGGCTAATGGCAAGTGGAGGATATGTGTAGACTTCACTGATTTGAACAAGGCTTGCCCCAAGGATAGTTATCCGTTGCCATGTATTGACTAGTTGGTAGACTCAATAGCAGGTCATCAATTGCTAAGCTTTATGGACGCCTTCTCATGTTATAACCAGATAAAGATGGACGAGGTAGAACAAGATAAGACATCCTTCATTACCAGTCAAGGTTTATTTTTTTATAAAATGATGCCCTTTGGTTTGAAGAATGCGGGGGCAACTTATCAGAGGTTGGTTAATCATATGTTTTGTTCACAAATAGGATGGAATATAGAAGTTTATGTGGATGGCATTTTAGTGAAGAGCTTGGACTATAAGAAACATCTAGACGACCTACAGAAGACCTTTAACACACTTAGACAATACAACATGAAGCTGAACCTAAGTGTGCCTTTGGGGTCTCGTCAGGGAAGTTCCTAGGATTCATGGTTTCACAAAGGGGAATTGAAGTGAATCCTGATAAGATCCAAGCTATACTGAACATGGAACCACCAAAAAATGTTAAGGAAGTCTAGTCTCTCATTGGCCAAGTTGTAGCTCTAAACAGGTTTGTTTCAAAAGCAACTGATAAATGTTTACCATTTTTCAATGTTCTCAAGAAAGAGTTTGATTGGAAGGACGAGTGCCAAAAGACCTTCCAAGATCTTAAGGTCTATCTTACCACAGCTCCCCTGCTAAGTCCATCTATACTAGGTGAGTAGTTATACTTATACTTAGTAGTGTCCCCACATGCAGTAAGTTCAACATTAATCAGGGAAGAAGGGAAAGTGCAGAAGTCTGTTTATTATACAAGTCGGGCACTAAAGGGAGTAGAAGGACGATATCCTATGATAGAAAAGTTGGTCTTTGCACTAATAACGGCTTCCAGAAAGCTAAGGCATTACTTCCAGGCTCATGTCATCAATGTTTTGATAGATCATCCACTCAAGAAGGTAATGAACAAGTTGGAAACCGCAAGATGACTGATCCAATGGGCCATGGAGCTTAGTGAGTTTGATATCAGGTATCAGCCTAGGAGTGCAATAAAGGCTCAAGCTCTAGCAGATTTCATTGTAGAATTCACTCTAAGTCATGGTGATTTAGATGGGGTGGATGAGACTAAGACATGGGTCATCTATGTAGATGGATTGTCCACACTCTATGCAGGAGGAATAGGAGTTATATTAAAATCTCCGAAAAGGGACAAGTTAAAGTATGCAGCTCGTCTACAGTACCAAATAACCAACAATGAAGTTGAATATGAAGCCCTAGTAAAAGGGCTTGAATTGGCTAAGTCCTTAAGGGCAGAATTAGTGGTCGTCCAGGGAGATTCTCAATTGGCCAAGTGAATGGAACATGTGAAGCAAATGAAGAACGGTTGAAGAAGTACCTTAATAGGGTGAGACATCTTATTAAAAAATTTATGGAAGCCAATTTCCTTCAAATCCCAAGGGAAGAAAACATGGAAGTGGACACCTTAGCAAAGGCAGCATCCGCAGATGGATTGGTGGACGAGCTTGATGAAGTCTAGTACATGCCTAGCGTAGATCTTCTAGAGGTGCAACAGATAGAAGGTGAAAGGAATTGGATGACCTCGATAGTAGCTTATCTAAGGGATGGAAGGCTTCCAAAAGAAAGAGACGAGGCCAGAAAGCTAAGGATTAGATCAGCTAAGTATGTCCTTCTAGACGAGGTGCTATACAAAAGAGGTTTCTCTCAGCCTTACCAAAGGTGTTTAGCTCCAGATGAAGCAAACTACATATTGAGAGAAGTTCATGAAGGAGCATGTGGAAACCATTTAGGAGCTAGAGCACTCATCCACAACGTCGTCCCTGTAGGTTATTACTGGCCGACCATTCAAGCAGATGTTAAGGCTTATGTAAAGGTGTGTGATCAGTGTCAACGCTTCGGCAGCTTCCCTAGAAAACCATCAGAGTACCTCACCTTGATGATGGCCTTATGGCCCTTTGCGCAATAAGGATTGGATATTTTGGGTCCCTTTCCAATTGGAACTAGGCAGATGAATTTTTTAGTGGTGGGGATTGATTACTTCACTAAGTGGGTGGAAGCTGAACCCTTAGCAAAGATCACACAGCATAATGTCAAAAACTTCGTCTGAAAGGGAATTGTATGCAAGTTTGGGGTACCTGGGGTACTAGTGTTAAAAAATGGACGACAATTTGATAACACACCCTTCAGAGATTTTTATGAGCAATTTGGAAACAAAAATCATTATTCCTCACCCTCCCACCCACAAGCAAGGGGAGTATGGCCAGACGAGCTACTAGGTGTTCTATGCGCTTACAAGATGACTGTGAGGACACCAACATGGGAAACTCCTTTCAAACTAGCCTATGGAAGCAAATTAGTCATACCTGCAGAAGTGCACATGGCTAACCACAGGGTGATGAAGTATCAGGATGAGAAGAATGAAGAACAACTTCGTCTTAACCTCGATCTAATAGATGAGGTAAGGATGGATGCAGAGCAAATGACAACAAGATACAAAAATCTTATGGCTAGACAATATGATGCAATGGTGAAACCCAAGCATTTCAGCATTGGGGACCTCGTCTTAAAAAGGGTCTCTTTGGCAACCAAAAACTCGGCCCATGGAAAACTGGGGCCTAATTGGGATGGACCTTACAGGGTTATCAATTGCAAAAGGCAAAGATCATACTACTTGGAAGCCCTAGATGGACAGAAGCTTGAGCACCCCTGGAATGTTGAGCATCTAAAAAGATACTATCAGTAAAGGATCAGCATGGAGGAGCATCATCATGGACGAAGTTGGAGTTATGTGCTACTTTCCTCGTATTTATTTATGTTTATTGTTAGTACTACGCGTTTTAAATATTTTAATTCCTAAAAGTGCATTAGTTTCTAACTTGTGCACTGCCTATGGATGAATTTATGATGGACGAAGTCATGAACTTAGTCTATTTGTACATAAGTATTTTTAATTCCCTATAGTTTCTAAGCATGTGTGATGCTTGTGGACGATGTTTATGTTGTGTATATATAGTTTGGATTCTCAATGTATATAATGTTGTGTGAATTTCTAATTTTCATGTTGTTTTCATTCAAACTAATCCGCAAGAAGGCTAAATGCCCAAAACAAGTAAAATCTTTGTATGCAGGGATGTAATGTTTATAAGCTTTCCTTAAAATAAGGATGAAGCAAAGAAAAATAAACCTAAGGTATATTCGTCTAATCAATGGACAAGGTAAAACCTAAGGTATATTCATCTAATCAATGGACGAGGTAAAACCTAAGGTATATTCATCTAATCAATGGACGAGGAAAAACTTGCACGTAAAAATACTCAAAATCCATGGATGAATTTGACCAGCCAAACAGTCCAATCTTTGGACGAGTAAAATGCTGGAAATGTCTTACCCAAAGACGAATAAAGGACCGTCCAGCCTATGGACAAGAGATAGTGCAAGCTATAAGTCAAATCTATGGATGAATAAAGCTAGCAAGGGAAATACCATTCGTAGACGAGTTATACTTGTAAAATTTAAAGAATGGTGAAAATATTGAACATGAAAAAATCATTTAAACATAGACGAGCTAAATGCCTCCATGAGTGGACGAACCACACTTAAAACCATAAGAGATAACATGGACGATGTAAACAAAGGAAATTTGTTCATACATAAAGCATATAACATGTTCAACACTAAATGAAGAATGAAAATGAAAGTAAATATTCATTCATAAAATGTAAAAAGGGTAGATGACCATCGTCCAAAACCCTTAAGTTATTCAAAGCCAATGAAGGCTATTGAATTTTTTGCACATCCATAAACTTGGACGAGGAAATTGTACTTGAATAAATTTTAAAGTAAAGCCCAAAACAGTGGGCACTTCCAACAAACTAAAATAACTAAATTTTTCTAAAAAAGAAATAAATTACTGGGATAAACCACTAGGGGCATTGCCCCCAGACTTCGGGTTGTCCTTGTTGGAATCAGTGGCGTCTTGGACAGGTTCAGTAGAATCATCGTCCATAATGTTGACATCCTCGAAGCTCGTCTGAAGTAGGGAACTCTCTATTGTAGTGGGGATCTTGAAGGAGTCAAAGTCCATCTTAGGGTAGGCCTCCTTGGCATTAGAACGAAAGTCCTCAATCAGCCTGATCACTTCCCCCTTTTCAAAAGGACCTTGTTATTCAACTATTTACTCTTCTCCTTGGCAGCCTTAGCCTTGACACAAAGCTCCTTGGCTTGGGTGGACGCAGTATAGAACTTTGACATGGCCTGAGAAATAGATCGACGAAAGAGAGTTTGAAATTTTCCTTAAATTTCTTAGAAAATAAGTGGGGATAATAAAAACTACATACCTTTAAAAGGTCATGGATGGCAAAACGCTTAAATCCCTTCATTGATATGTTATAGCATGCGTTCACCTCATTGTTAGTGATGAGTCGTTTGAACATCTTCCAAGCGTAATCCTAGTCCAGCACCAAGTTGGGAGGACGCTTGGTTTGTTCTGAAGGATGAATCCTGTGAGAAGCTTTGGTTGCAGGAGGAGGAAGGTTCTCAGGCTGGACGAATGGAATGTTCTGGACGGGTACCAAGTTCACTGCTGAATTGTCCAAGTCTACTGTCGTGGGAGGGAATTTTGGAACCTTGGGGGGAGAAGTCTTGCCAGACTTTTGCTTCTTTGAACCTTGATGACTTAGAAGGTCACCAAGGTCATCAGAACTGGAAAAGCCCTTTCTCTTTCCAACTTGGATGATAGGCTTCTGGACAACCAGAGCGTTGCATCGCCTTGGACCTGGACGTCCTATTCACCCTCAATGCCACTGGTAATAGCTTTCCCCTTGTTTTCCATCATAGTGGCTAACCTTATGGTGAAGAAGACAGAGTTAGTAATATATAAAAAAAAAAAAAAAAAAAAAAACAGTTGGACGATGCTTACTTTGATGAATGGTTTCCTCGTGGGCAAGATTTTCTGCAGTAGGCTCAGGACCAAGTCCCTAGACAGCTAGACGACTAAGAGTTACCAAGCTATGAAAAGACCTTTCAGGGTAAGCATGAGCTCTATCAATACTCCAAATGAAAGTTGTCCAAATGTGGATGAGTGACAACTGCACAAACACAAAAATAGAGTTAGATGAGGAAAAGATAATATAAAACAGAAAAGTAAAGGGAGAAGAACATAACCTCAAGACAAAGATGACCTAGGGCACTGGTAAATGGAGGGAAGGGGGCATTATTTACATCAATTGGGTCCCCAGCCCAATTTCTAGAAATAAAAAATAATTCCTTATTCCATAACATATCAGAAGAACTATGACCCCTAATCAAACTAAATTGGGGGCCTCTAGATAAGAATTGGTAAAAATCAGTAGATTTTTTAATCTCTGAGGGCTTATAGCAATAAAGGAAGTCATCCACTGTAATTGGATGATTCCCCTCAAGCGCCTCACGCCATAACACTTGCATGGCTACTATTGTCCTACATCCATTAGGATTGAGCTGGTTTGGTCCAATACCCAACTTATGGAAAAGACTTCTACAAAAAGAATTTAAAGGAAACCTAAGACCTACTAAGAGGTAAGAAGTATATACACCAAAGCTTGAAAAAGGAGAACAACACCATTCCCCTTTTTAAGGTAGAGGAGGTTTAAATTCACTAGGAATTTGATATCTACCTATAAAAGTTTTAAACTTACTCGTGTCCAGAGTAGACGCCACCTCAGGGGCACAATTATAGATTATATTTTTTTCCTTCTATTCATCTTGAGGAGGACTAGGTGACCTACTCCTTCTGGACGAGCTAGCCTCAGCCCTGGAAGTCATCCTACATTGCATCTCCTGGAATTCCTTCAAGGGAAAACCAGTAACCCCAGAAGAATAATGCTCGTCTTGGGAACTACTATCACTACTACTATTGGTACTACTTTCACTACTACTCTCATAACTACCACCACTTCCAAGGGACACGTCCTGATACTCGTCTATCTCTCTCTTAGTACTACCACTAGACACAGACATGATTAGAAGAATGAACAAGATGAAAACCTAAGGATGAAGGGAAGGAAGTACTAGACGAGACTAAAGACGAGGACTAGACGAGGCTTTTGGACAAGATGGTAGAAAGGAAATTATCAGAAAAGTGAGGGGTAAGAGAGAGAATGCACATATTTATAGGGCCTAGAGGTGGGTCAATGAAGCGACGTGGACCAACCAGAAGTTGACACATGGCATTTTCTCGAAAAAATGAATCAACGTGACAAGTCAACCAATAAGATTATGACACGTAGCACAATGTGGAACAATAAAATTCAACCAGGGTAAGGACAACACGTGGCACAACAGTTGACCATTAAAATGTTAACACGTGTAAAAAACAAACAATTGTATTATAGTGTTCTAGATTACCCTTGGACAAAGGGGGCAACTGATGGTGAACCAACAATTGTACTATCTCTAGTTTGTCCATAGTGTTGTCCAAGTCCAAAAAGGTTAACCCAACATAGGAAGGTCATCCACTCTCAGGAAGTCATCCATGGGTTTGGAGGTCATCCATCATGGAAGCGGCTATACGACCTCTCAACACTTAGAATATTTTCAGGAATGAATTTATGTTCAAAAGCTTCTAATTCAAACCACGTTCTACTATTTTGAAGTACAAGCAAAATCCTTGTTCATCACTATAACTTTCCACTAAGTTCTTAACTTCTAATGGAAGTTGTAGAAAATAAGATTGAACCTTCTAACTTCTACAGCAGTTGTGGAAGTTAAGTCTAAGCCTTTTAACTTCGATACACGTAAAGGAAATTACCAAACAAGTAACCACTCCAAATCTCACTATATAAGGACTCATTCACATCAAATGAAGCTAAGTTTCCACTACTCCTAAAGTTGGAATTCTTGAGTTCTAGAGAGAAAACTAACTTAAGCATCAGAGAGTTCTTGGCTGGTTCACCTTGGTCACCTTTAATCTTGTTTTTCTTTCTTTTCAAGCCTTCCAAGCAACCATTAGCCTATTGAAGCTCGAAACATTCAACCTACTGATTTTTTGTGCATCATCACCTTGAAATTTGTTAGTCCCTATGTAGACAGATGCATCCCAAGGGATGCCTTCAAACTTTTCAACCGTATAATGGATAGGTACGACTGATATTCAAAAATTTACTAAGTCCATAGGGTTAACAGACCCCAACTCATGTTAGAAGTCCCCCCAATGGACGGATATGAACCAACATCCAAAGATTGCTAAGTTTATTGATGGGCAAATAGAAGATACAAAGGGTCCAAACCCAACATCCCTAATTCCATAGAATGGACAAGTAAAAATTGTACTAAGCACGACGGATCCCAAAAGGAATGGGCAGGTGTGTTTGATCCCACCTAACCTTAACACGGACGAAAAATTTCATTGAAATATAATGGCAGAAGCATGTTCAAACAAGCAAGTAAAAATGCAAGTGACAGATATGAAAAAAGATAATAAGCCCATGGAAGGCAAAATGTTTACATCAAAAGCCCAAAAACAGTGGGCAACATTAAAAATTTACATAAATATTGTTCTCCCAAGGATTTCTACAATAAAAGTAACAAAAAAGGAGGAAAAAGAAAAGAAAGGAAATAATAGGCTTTAAAGTCTAAGACTGGTTGATGGGGGCCTCCTCGTCCATGACCTTCTCATGATCAGCCATCATGGCCTTCTCAAGAAGACGGTTCTCATCCTTAACGGATTTAACCTGTTCATCTTGTAGAGCGGCCTCTTCGTCACCTTGAGCATACGGAGTGGGTTAGCCTCAAATAGCTCGTCGGTGCCTTTAGGCTTGAAGGATCTGGCTGGGGTCTGGGCCACGATGTTAATAGAGATTTAAGACATGTCCAGGTTGGAGAAGAGAGCCTTGACCTAACAGAGGCACTCATTAAAGCCATTCGTATAGCAACTGCCAAGCTCATAAAGGAACCCATCAAAGTTACGAATGTAAGCCCTCCTCTTACCGTCTTCCATTTCTGCACCAAAGGGGATGGAAAGAAAGAGTTAGAAAGAAATTAATAAAAAGTTAAAAAAGTAAGGAATAGGCGACAGGCTCACGTTGGCGTGCTTGTGCATTGTAACGACGAGTAGTGGCTGTGCTCGGGACCTTTATAGTACCAGTGTAGGGTGTCCAAGGTGACAAGCTTCTTCCACGTCCTCTCTTTCAGTGAAATTTTGAAGATCTTCTCTAAAAAGCTCCACTATTCAAGGTCAACCTCTAAACGGTCCTGAGCTTCAACAAGAGACAGTTAGACTAACAAGTAAAATTGACAAAATAAATAAACAAGAAAATTTAAAGCAAAAGGATGCCTACTAGATGGAGGCATTATACCCCAAGTTCTATCAACAAGGGGCATGTTTTCTCGTTTATTAGGGTGGCGCATCCAGTTGTCCCCCTGGATGAAGAAATACCAGTTCTTCCAATTCTGGTTGGAATCAGGGGTCTCGTACACTAGCCTATGCACTGTTTTCCTCAGCAGAAAGTTATAAATTCCCCTAGACTTGACAATCTCAAAAGGACGGTAACAGTGGAAGAACTCTTCCACGGTTAGTTGACATCTCCCTTTGCTTAGAACCTCGTATAGCACCTCCGCACCAAGGAAGATTCTCCAAGCATTCGGAGCAATCTGGGTGACTCCTAGTCCTAGGTATTGGAGTAAGCGATGGTGGAGAGCACTTAAAGGCAGTCTAAATCCTGCCTTGAAAATTTTCTCATACACCCAGACGTCATCAGCACCACGGTAATAGCACTTTTCAAACTTAAAGGGTAAACAGATGGGGATGTCGACGGGAATCTGATATCTCTCTCGTAAGGTGTCGAAATGTTTTCTTTTAATGGTCAAGTTAAAATCGTTGACCGTCCACATGAAGGGAAGAATGAACTTCCTAAGACTGTTAGGGCTAGTGGCAGATCTAATAAGAGATTCAACGTTCTCAACGTTCTCTCACCGTTTGAGTCTCCATTTGTATCACTCTTTGACCGATCCATGTCTGAATCCTCATCCTCCTCCTCGGAAGGTGACTTGGTAGACGGAACCTTTTCAGAATAAAAGGAGTCAAGGTCATCTTGACATGATGGGTACACCTCATCGTAGCCTGCTTCTTCGCGGACACACAATTGCTTACTCGACGCTTCACTAGACATCTATTACACCTACACGTGACGGATAAACTCCTAAGACTCTATAGGTCTGCATATGCGACGGACATACAATACTTAAAGAAAAAAAGAAAAGAAAAGATATGTGTATAGGATGGAGAGCACTTATAGGTGTACGGTGCAGAAAAGGGACGAAAACGGCGTGGTGAAAGGACGCACTGAGGTGACAGAGTGACAGATTCCTGCAGGTGAGGGTGGCTCTCTGACACTGGAAAATGGTTGTGAAAAATAGAAATGGAGGGGAGAAGCAACATATATATAAAGGAAACAGCGTGAAAGATGAAGAAATGCTTCGGTCCGAGTAACCAACCACTGAAATTGTGCTACGTGTCCTCCCAGCATTTATGACTCTCAACTAACCTGTCAATCAAAACACGACTCCCTAGAACTAGGTGAGACCGTCACTCCATGTGTCCGTCTGGGATACCAGGCAATGGACCCACGGAGTGAAGGGGTAGTTGATAAGGATAAATCCCAAAGTAAACGAGTCCAATTAACAGAGTTAGACATAAGCGACTGTGTTGCCAAAAGAAACCGTCTAGATGGCCTAACAATCAAAGAACTAGAAGAGGGAATCGTATCTTGGACAGAAAGGCAGAAAGACAGATGGACCCTTTGAAGTGGACGGACTCAAGTAAGACGGGCGGATTCTTTGTAGTGAACGGATTCCAATGAGATGGACAGACGCAAAGGAGGGACAAATGGCCTAAGTGGTCTCCAAGAAACCTAATATGGAAATGTCTTGCATCTCACGTAGGGATGGCAATAAAAGTCCGACCCATGGATACCCAGTCCGGCTCGACCTTAATGGGTCAGATTTTACCTGGCCTGATAAATAATAAGGTCAAGTCTAGGTTTTTGTCATATCAGGCCCGGACCCGACCCGTTTAAGTATAAAATTACCAAAAACCCCTTATATATATATATATATATATAAAAACTAAAAAAACCCTACTTCCTCTCATATACTGCACTTAACCCCCATCCATTTCTCTCATAGCCTTACTCTCCTCTCTCTCTCTCACTCACTGAATCACCCTTTTCTCCCTCTCTCACTCACTCTCACTCATGGACTCAACCTCAAGCTTTGACTTCTGTCACTCATCACACGATCTCACCGCCGGCCTCAAGCTCTATCACCGTCAATCTCAAGCTCTGTCACTATTGGTCTCAAGATCGTCACAGGTTTGTTTCTCTCTTTCTTTGTCTTCTCTGAGCTTCGATCTGTCTTCTCCAAGTGTAGCTCAGCCAAGATCTGCCACCGCTATGATCTCGCCTTTTTTTTTTAGGTTCATTACTTGGTGCCTAAAAGGGGTATTATTGTGTATATTCATTTGTGGGATTTATTATGTAGATTTTTGAACTTGATGTAATGGTCCCGAATTTGGATTTGGGGGATTTATTTTGTATATATTTGAACTTATGGAAAATCTTGTTGTAAGGAAGTTTTTTTTTTTTTTTTTAATATTTTTTTTATGTATTTGGGTTATGTATATAGGATTTATGTATGGGTTTGTGATTTTTATATTTTATTTCTCATGATTTCTGTATTTGAGTTTGTGATTTCTGTATTTGGGTGTGTTTTGAAAGGGAAAATGAGAAATCTAAAAGTAAATTATTGTAGATTTATGTGAAATTTGAAATCTAAAATTATTGAAGAAATCTAAAATAATTATTGTAAATTAAATTAGTGTAGAAATCTGAGATTTATTAAATTAATTACAAAATTTTTTTTAAAAGAAATTGGGCCATAGTTTAGGCCATTAGGACTTAGTATTGGGCCTTAAAGTGGGCGAGGCCCGGGTTTGGATCCTGGAAGAAAAAATCTGTTTATTAACCGGGTTAGGTTCGGGTAACAGATACAGGCCTGCGGGTCACCCAGCCCGAACCCAACCCATTGCCATTCCTAATCTCACGCCCAGAATCCCTACAAGGAAAAAAACCCCACGATATATGGGCATTGAAGAGGATCTTCTCTACAAGGAAATACCTTCTCCATCAAGAAACAGAGGTTAGCTCTATGCCACTATAAAAACCCCAAATCCATCACAAACCAAGATACGCATAATTTTTCCCAACTCTGGCACTCTAGAGTTGTAGAAATTCTCTCTAACTTAACCTTTGAAGGGTATTTGGCCAGTACCACACTGGTGCTCTTTGTAGGGTCTTCTTTGTTTCTGTTTCGTAGGTTTTGTCTATGTTAGTTTTTAGACCCCTTAAAACACAATTGGATTAACCTAGGAAATTGGCCAAGTTGTTACTTAGTCAAATTAATTAAATCTAGGTTAACACAATCAAACAAACATATCATGTAAAGCAGCGGAAATATAAAAGACACAAGATATGATCACCTAGGAAACCAAACCGGTAAAAACCTGGGGAGGATTTAACCTAGCTATCCTCAAGGTAAACTTGAATCCACTATCTTGAAAGAATCGAAGTTCATACAATAAGACTTACAAGCTCCCACGCTTGACTTCTTATTGCTACCCACCAGTAGAACTTACTAACACGACCACGTGTAAGCTCCGAATCCACAGACTCCTTTCTTGGATTCTCCACCAAATACAAGCACACCCGCTTGTGTTTCTTTAAGCTTCAATGGTAGCAACTGGAATGATCATCAAGGTGTAGAAAACTTCTTCTCCTTGAAAACCCTAAGTTTATGTGAAGGAAAACTCCTCAAATATCTCACAAGAGGTTCATATAAACCGCAATATGAGCAACACTAAAACGTGGCTAGGGTTTACCTTTTATACCTAGGGCAAATTAGAAACCTAAAACGTTTTAAATCACTTAGGGCTAAGTTGAAAATTCTGCAAAAAAACGTCAGACCCGATTTTCGATTGATCGAGCCTAAGCTTCGATCGATTGAAAAAGGCTAAAATTGTTTTTTCATTCCTACAATAACTTATTCCAACTTTACAACAATAAACCAACTTTGAGCAAGTCTAAAATGAACTAAATACATTGTTTTGATCATGATTTGCCAACAATACAATTTAGAGTTCTAAATACATAAAAACCTAAGTCTTTAGAACCTAACAGTTTAGAACAAGTGAAGACCGCACAACTCAATGACGATTTTTGGCATCATTAGTCCCCATAAAATTCTAAAATCTATTCATAATCTTCTATCTAAGTTTAAGAGAAAGACTTGGGTTCAAGTTCATTGGCCGAGCTGCGAAGCAGGGATTCATGTGGTAATTCGAAATTAAAACGAGGAAATTATGGTTGCCTTATTTGAGAAGATAGCTCAATCATTATCGGTGGAGACCTTGGAGATGTTGGCAGTGACTCAAAATGTATTATAAAGGTCCTTGCTGATGCAAATTCCTCCCTCTTGAGCACAGGTCATCTTGTAAAAGACTTTAGGTCTATTTTGGGTTTTTGTCATTCCCACTCCTACCCTCATGTAAGGAGGTAGGCAATTCTATAGTCCATGTTTTAGCATAGAGAATTAGGGTTTCTTTTCCTTTGACAGTTTGGATGGAGGATGTTCCACCATATGTTCTTCAAAATTATTTTTGGGTTTGTGTCATTCCTACTCCTTCATGCTTGCAAAATTTCAAGAAAATCGAAGATCAATAGTTTTATATATATATATAAATATATATATATCAATTATATGTTTAAATTTTAAGTTTTTATAGTACTAAATTATGCATAAAAAATAATTAAATTTATGAATCGAATAAAAAATAACATCCAATTTGAACAAAAATTTGACATTTATTTTCAAACATGCAATCTAATGGTTAGATTTTTAAAATATGTAGCCATATTAATTTTTTTAATGGGACTTTGAAGCCATTGCCTACAAACTAATTTGTAGGCAAACTTTATCTTAATTAGACAATAATTTTCTTTGGATAGAGTTAGTTTGGAGGAAAGATTTTCCAAGTTATTACATGGTAATTTAAAAAGGAAAAAAAATTTAATAGCAAACTAGTTTGTAGGAAAATTTCTCCAATCCATTATGTGCTAGGTGCCTATTGATAAGGGACAAAGTTTAGCTATAAAATTAGTTGTAACCTAAGGTTACAACTTACTCAATATCTTTTATTGGAGGTGAATTTTGACAAATCCACTATTAGATTACATCTTCTTCTTATATCCTCCATGCTTGCAAAATTTCTAAAAAATTAAAGATCAATAACTATGTTATCAATAAATTGTTTAAATTGCAAGTATTTGTAGTTTAAAATTATGCATAAAATATAAACTTATAGATCATGTAGTAAAGAATATTCGATTGATATAGAATTTGACATGTATATTAAGAGCATAAAGAACATGCAATTCAACAGTTAGATTTTCAAAATATGTAATAATATTTCTTTTATTGAGTAAAGTTGTAGCCTTAGGCTACATCCAATTTTGTAGCTCAATTTTATCCATTGATAAATTCATATATCAATGATGCACTAGTTGGATGTTCTCTAAAGTAAATATAAACAATTAAAGGTGGTTTTTTCAAAATTTTAAAGTAAAAAAATTTAATTTTAAATCCTATAGTTTGAAAAGAAATCAACAAATTAAAATTCAGTCCATTTAAATAGAATGATATTATGTTTGGAGTTTAATATAGATTAAGAACAATCATCATAGATATTATTCAGAGTTACCAAATAATGAGTTGGAGAAACTTGCCTCCGAAATCATTTACAGGAATTAAGAATACCCTATCCTTTAACGGTAAATATGATAGAAAATCGATCTGCCGAGTAGCATTCATCCTCGTATAAGTAGCATACTAGCATGAGCATATATTTGCTGAGAAAGGCCAACATGGATCCTGGTGCAGCAAATCTAAAAGTGTTGGTAGCGGCCTTCCAAATTTTTTATTTTTTTTATTTGTACTAATAAAACAAGAAAAAATTTCTTATAAAAATAAATAAATAACCTCTGAAAGATAATGCAAATGAATTGTGAGTTATGATTATCTATTTGGAATAATATGTTGGTTGTTTGTTCTTGATACCCAAAGTTAGAAACTTGGGACTTTTAGGATTTGGGTCCTGCTATGCTGTTTAAATCCACCTAAAGAATCGTTTTTTTTTCATCAACAATATGACTTTACAATTAAACATCATTATCAATTCGATATTTTATATGTTCCAATAAATCATCAATTTAGCGAGCATGTAATGAAGTTGTTCTTAATTCAACTTTGGATCTTCAAGAAACACTATAATATTTTTATAATTGCTTATATTTTTTTGCTGATAAACAAATTTTATATGTAAAATATTACAAATCATGAGAACTACCATTAAAAATGAAATTTCAATATTTCATTATTATTAGCACAATGTAAATTAACATATAAATTTTTAAAAATTGTTAATATATTTTTGAATTATGCCTTACAAAACTAATGTTTTAACTTTCTAACACAAAATAAAATTATAATTGAAAATTTTATTTATCATGTTGATGTGATGCCAATCAATGTTATGCATGTTGCCATCAATGGCAACATCATTCATTTAATTGGAAGCTTTGGGGGCTCAACCTATGGTCTTAAATGGTTAAACCCCTATTGCCAATGGATAAGAACAAAGGACTCATCATACATAACAAAATTTGATCTGACTATAATAAATGATGCATGTATCAAGTGAATGAAGTGTGGTAATCCCAGCGGGGCTTGATTCAACTCATATAACTAAAATTTTCCTAAACTTTGTTCACTTTTTAAATTTTTGCACCCATGCATCTTTAGGTATAAGGGGAAGGAATGATTTGAATCGTAAATATCTCATTTCGAAACATCAAAAGGTTTCAATGAATTGATCTAGAAAGCTTTTAGCAACAATGATTTTTTTTTTATCTTTTTTTTTTTTTTTGAGAGTTTCAATTTATGGCGATACCAATCGGTTTTTGGTGTAGGAGGGTATTGAACCTTAAATCTTTTATTCAACTATCAGAGATTTAAGCAGTTGAGCTAATTGAAACTCACTTATTTTTCTAAGTTAGTTAAAGAAGAAGTTATGGTATTTGGACTTTATAAAAGAAAATTTTGGGAAGAGTAATTTTTCTTTGGGTCATGCTAATGGGTGCCCGTAGGACAATGGTTAATAATTCATTTTAGGAAAGTTTTTACATCACTTTTATGGGGGATGAAAAAAGTATTAATATTTGGAATTTGAAAAAAAAAAATTTGGGAAGAATAGTTTTTTCTTTTTTATATTAAAAAATGGTTTTTTTTTTCTTTATTATTCTATTTTAATCTTCCTATGCTATATCTGTAGTCACAAATTAATGTTATGTCTCTTTTTCCTTTCTCAAATGATAGCTCTTATTTTTCCTAATAATTCAGTTGTTGGAGGAGGGAGTTTCGAATATTAGATATCTTTTGCTTAGAAACACTAAGAGATTTCAGTTGAAATAAAAAACTCTTGGTGACAGTATTTCTAAATTGGTAATTTTCCTTTTGACTCTTTTCTCTATGAATCGCCTGAATATAATCGTAATTAAACAAGTTTGTAAGATTATAAGCCAAAATTGTAGCCATGGAAGCATTGATCTACAACAATTGTAGCTATATATGATTGGTCCATCTATGTCCATGATTGAAAATCCATCCCAGCAGAAAGAACAACAGACCGTAAATTGGTTGTTGATCAGCATTGACCCGTGGTGTTGAGTTTTTCCCAAGTGATATTTTTTACTTTTTCTCAAACTAGTTGCTTTCTTTATCAGAGAAGTTCAGAGAAGAAGAAAGACCAGCTGATTAAGAACCTAATAGCTCAATTCAGTGAAGAAGAAAGACTGGTTAATTAAAAGCCTTATAGCTCAACGCGTAGTTATTGACGTTTCCAACAAAAACATCCCGTATTTAAATTCTCATTCCTCGTTATAACTATTCATTTGATAAAATTAAATTATGTAATAAAAAAAAAAAAAAACTACTGGCTGATTACAGAGTATGTGGCTCATAGCAGCAGAAGGTAACATAATTGATTACAAATTCGTGATCGTTGCCTAATTGGACACGTTATTGGGTTCAGCTTGTGTCCAATTCTCAGTTCTCACACGAAGCCCGATTCCATTACAGTGGGAGGAGTGCAAGCAAATGAGCAATTGATCCATAGAACCAATTATTCGTATTTGGCGGCCAAATGGCCCATTAGCATCAATTGCAGAAATATTTGGCCCAAAAACACTGTTTGTGTAATAATTAGCCATCTACCACTTTTTGGGGTACTCGAGCTTGGTGAGCTCGAGTACCCCTTTTTTTTTGTCCACCGTGGCACTTGACGTTGGCATCTGAAATTTTTAAAAACTAATTGGTACCCGAGCTCATGAAGCTCGAGTACTGCGTTGGTTCCAACAGCGTTTTAAACGCACAAAAACTTTCAAACACAAAATCTCACTGTGTCTATCAAACTCTCACAAACACCCACTCTCAAGGTTTCTGAAAAAAAAGACCCACTCTCACGCACCCACTCTCAAGGTTTCTCAAGGTTTCTGAAGGTTTCTGACAAACTCTCACAAACACCCACTATCAAACTCTCACAAACACCCACAAAACTCTCACAAACACCCACTCTCAAGGTTTCTCAAGGAAAAAAAA
>JAXUIC010000173.1:0-59077 GCA_035136125.1 Quercus rubra
ATTTAGTTGGCTTTTAGTCTAGAATCTGTAGACATTTTATTTACTACCAAAAATATTTGTATAGAATTCAATGGTATAAGGAGGGCAAGATTGTATAACAAACACTAAATGTGATGGACTGGTGTAGCTTGATATTAGTTAGGTGGCCAGCCACTCAGTCTCCAAAGTGTATATTCACCTAGGTGCATTTAGTCTCTTGGAGATCACTTAGGTCTGGATTCAACTGCATTTATTTGAATGCATACTTCATCAATGATTTTTGATCTTGGTAGAGTTATGCTACCGTCCTTCTGTAAGCTAGTGGTGAAGGTCTGAAGCACCTATTTTGAAGACTTCTCTTCCTCTTAACTATTTCCTTGTTGTAGGCAACCACCTACCATGTTCTTAATCCCGAGTTCTTGTTATGTTAGAATTCTATATCGTTTTATGTGAGGCTTTCTAGTTTGGGACGTTGATGCAGGACAGCCTAGGCTTCACCACCTAAGGGTTGTTTGGAATCACCATTAAACACAAAACAATTTTCATGAATGAAATTTTATTTATAATAAATAAATAATAGTCCGATACAAAATAAACCATCTAGAGCTTTTATAGAGTTTCTAGGAATAAAGATAAAGATAACATCCATGAAACTAATCCTAACTGAACTCAATAGTCTAAACTGATCCAAACTACTAATATTTATCTAAGAACGTGAAATTTAATCCCTATCTGAACTCAAACTAAATAAAATAAATAAACTTAAAATATGATATAATCTAATGAAAATCTAAAATAAAATTCTAAAATAATTTTTGGTTGTGCTCACGCATTAGATGTTTTGTTTGCATTCCCCATTAGTTTGTATGAAAATGCCGTAATTAACAATATGAAATAATGAAATTGATAGTAAGAAACTTCAAGTCCAATAAGTTATTGTCCCTTAACAACTTGTTATCAAAATATTTGGGAGTTCCAATAAAAAAAGCTGAGTATGTTCGAAGTGCATTGAGTATGGCATTCTTTGTAGACTACAATAAACATGATTGGAATTTTCCTTTTGGGGTAGGGGACAACTTGATAGTTTTTAAATGTTCCATACTCCTTGGGTGTATCTAAAAATTATTTCCAAATTGTGATGACAGATATTCTCAAATGGTATATATTGAATTGCAGCACCACTTGCTTTACTGCCACTGTGGCTGGGTTAAGAAATGAATGTCCTGTGGGAATGAGTTTTTTAAACTTATTAAGAGAAGACTGACAAAGTGTTTCTGATACCGTGGTGGCACTGATGAAAAACAATTTTCCTTGAAACAGGAAGATGAAGGCAGTACAGAGGCAAAAGTTGCAGCAGGACATGTGGCTGCCATACCATAAGGCTTTTGATTGCTGGAACCCAAGCAGGTTGTTTGATTGGGATTTCAGGTCAAACATTGAGAAATTGAGGGATTCCTGTGGTGCCATAATTACAATTCTTGCTCAAAATCAGTTGCCTTTGTGTGCATCTGCTCATGAATCTGATCGAGTGGTACAGGTGAGCTTCTCTATGCTGTTAATGCTAAAGTTAATGTTAGAGTGTGTTGTTTAATTGGTTCTTGATAATTATTTTACCTCTGTGACCTTGTCAAAATGACGTAAGAGACTTTGTTGCTTACTTTCAAATACTACCAAGGTTCATTTCCACTTCACACAATAAATGCAAAAGCTTTAAAATGTGACCAAAACAGTTAGGTGAAAATAGTTAGTCCATCTGTTTTTCTTGTTCCTATAATATGCTTCAACAATTAAAACTCAAATATTGAGGATGAGTAAACCCAGGAGAGATTTTCATACAACTCTTTCCAGGTGGGCTGCTTTTTAACTATGCTTAGACCTCTACTGGAAAATGCATTCCAGTCTACAGTTCATCACTGTTAAGCAACTTTGGTGTATGATTATTTCCCCTTTTGACATAATACAACTCAATAAAAAGCACTTTGTTTATTAGGTGCAACTCAATTAACAGTACTTAATTGCAGCATGGCTGCCTACCAATCACCTCTAAGCAGAACTGCAACTCAATAAACAGTAATTAAGACAAATCTTTTGAAGTCATCCTGGAAATATTTCTGATTTGGTGTTGCATATCAAGGAGCTTAGAGCATAAGGCATTAAAGTATATAAAATTCATTTTGTATGTCAATGAATTTATAATTTACTGTCTTAGTGATTCATCCATAGTTATGCTTTGTTTGTTTGTTTCTACTTCTATTAAGGAATAATGATTGAGATTCCTGTTTAAACTCAGATATCAGGTGATGTTCCTGCTGTACTGAAGGCGTTGGAGGAGATTGGTTCTCAACTAAGGTCTTATATTGTATTCTGATTGTCAGAACTTTGTATTTAGACCTTTTTTAGAGTGCTTTTTTTGAAAATTAAATTGTTTGATTACAATCAATTCCATGTTATTTAGGGAAAACCCACCACGACAAGTGATTTCTATTAGCCCAGTGTACAATATTACATCAATCAGACCTCCTCAACCGTACCTGGACCCAACATCAGGTTATTGAATATTTTCCCATATCAAATGACTCTTTCAACTGCCATGTTTTGTTTTTATCAAGTTTTAATATTTGTCATAAATCATCATCTTTAGGACAACCAATCTTGCAGCTGATTATGTTACTTTCGAGATGATGATATCGGAATCGCTGGTTGGTGGGTTGATCGGCAGGAGTGGCACCAACATATCAAGGATCAGAAATGAGTCTGGAGCAATGATCAAGGTAGGCTGATCTTAAATTCTTAGGAATATGAATGAGGAGCAAACTTACTTTGCTGTTTCTTTTAACAACCCACTAATTATTACTTCACACCAAATCTTGGCCAATAAGAAATATCATTGCTTTTGTAATTTCCTGGTTTCAAGCTTCAAGATATACACAACTCCAACTGTCATTATTAATAAATTCATAGCATGTGCAGTGGAGTCCATGTTTACATATTGTTAGGGATATATGAGATGTTTTATATATAGCATTAAGTTTGGTCTTGTAACTCTTGTTTACTTATAGAGGACATTTCCATTGCGTTTGTTTCAGCTTCTATTGGTTTTTTTTTAACAGGTTTATGGTGGGAAAGGCGAAACAAAACATCGACAAATTCAATTCGGAGGTAGCGCTCAACAGGTATATACATCTTTCTTGGAGATATTCATAATTACTTGTCAAATACCACCTGAATGAAACCATCTTGTAGCTGCCTGCATCACTACTATATTTTTCTTTTTCTGTTGGAGATATGAATATGAAGTTATCAAAGTTCTCATTTTTTGAATTTTTGGATGCTTAACAGGTAGCATTGGCAAAGCTGAGGGTTGATGAATACATATATTCTCAGTTGATACAACAACCCGGTGCTCAACAGCCAGCGTAAATTATCCTGCCTATAAATGCTATCTTTTGTCCCATTTGGTTGCTCAGTTTTCTTTTGTTGATTGCCATTTCTAGACTCTTGTAGCTCTAGTTCTGATATTTATAAACCCATGTAGATTTATAAATAAAATGTATAATAACATGATTGGTGAGGCAACCTCCAATATATATATATATATACATATCTGTTTGGTGATGTCTTCCAACATGGACGCAAGCTGTAGCCATATAGACTGATGAGTTTGTTCCAACTTCCAACATGATGTTATATTAAAAGTTTGCTGCATACCGGTTTACACTTCTGGATACGTCATGATATCAGCTTGGCAATCAGGTTTTGTATGGCTGAGTCATGATCCTCTTTTGTCACATGAATATTTCTGGGGTATAATTTAGATTTTATTAATACGATGAACAAATAAGATTAATGCCTGACACGGGCACTGAGATTCATAAATAAGAGCTTATTAACCTTTTTCATGGACTTGATTCATAATTGCATTATAATTTCAACGACTTCCACAGAATGATGAAAGATGCACTGAACAACAGAACTGTGAAACAAACTGCCCTGCTGTTAAATAAGAGCACTAAATTTGAGCATGTTTTCCTGTTGTGTCCCCCATTCTTCTGTTCCATTGGAAAGCTAATAGACATGTTTTCTCAGTTTGCCGCTTTGATGAGGACGGAACATCAAGACCCCTTGCCCCCTTGTTCAATAGTCATATCTTGAGTTCAGTTCCTGGTAGATCCCAATTCACCTTTGCTGCAGCTAATGCTGTACCAGATTTTGAGACGACGGTGTTATACAATGATAATGTATTGTATGGTTTGCTATAAGAGAGTTGAATATCAAGATCTTTTTATTCCGAAACTTAGGTGGTGCGTAGAATTTTATGTGTTTGTTGTGAGGATATAAATCGATCACGTCTTGTTGAGTATAATTTAGTTTTTTAATTTATGCTAGCATAGTACTACTTGTTCATTAAAAATATCCTGGTGGAACTTTTAATTTATTGAAGTCCTTTTTTCCCTCTTCATTGTATATGGATTGTGTTTTGTTGGTCTGACTGGCAGAATTGGATTGGTTTCTGACGTTATAGCATGTTTGAAAATTGCATGCATGAAGGTAACCTCCTCTTCTCTGGATTTTCTTAGTAAATTCCCTTTATGTGCGTGACAGGTGGGCTGAATGGCTGCTACGAAAATCCACTAACAAAACATAATTTTACATTTAAATATTGATTACATGGCAAAAATCAATCAACTCATTTCAAAATAAAATGAATAGACTTCTAAGAACTCTGGTGTAGTTCATCTAAAAATCATATGAATTCTTCAATTTTTATAGGCTAACTAATTGTAAATCCACGTGATGCATAGAAATATATAATTAGTTTGAGATATAGTGTAATGTATAATTTATTCTTTATATTTTATTGTAGATAATTTGTTCTCCCTAAAAATTAAATAGTTTCTTAAAGTAATCTCTCTATTTAAAAAAATATATAATTTTATTGTTTTTTTATTGACATTATTCATTTTTGAAGCAGTTCATATTTTTCTAAGTTCTAACTATTGTTATTATGCATAATGAATTAAAATGGATCGACTGAAGTAGACCGAACGGATCAAAGTGGACCAAAATGGATTAAAATGGATCAAATTGGATTGAAATGGATTGAATGAACTGAATTGGACCAAATAGTTGAAATGGACTGAATTGAACTAAATGTACCAAAATAGGCTAAAGTGAACCAAATGGGCCAAAAATGTTATGTTGATGTGGTTCAACAGGAGAATAACAATAATAAATGTTATGCTTCATCTTTTAGATATTATATAAATAAATAAGACTAATTCCTCTTCTTTTCAGCCTACATTTTTTATCAAAGTCAGACCCCGTTCAAAAGTGAATGAGCTTTTTAGTGGATCTCATAGAAAACATGCATAGGTCATAGCGTTGTGGACAATGTGACAAACCCGTTATAAATGGAGAGGAAAGTAGGTGGAATAATCAATCATTACAATCAATGAAGGAGCTTGAAAGAGACAACAAAGATGAGCCCAAAAGGGAAGGCTCTAATTAGTAATTAAGAGTTTCTGGCCAGTTATGGGTACAAGACGTGAAGAGCTACGACTAATTAGAGCCCTTGTTCAGTTGGAAGTAGGAAATCAATCCCAATTGTAATCCTGGCGCAATTCATGATTTAGTCTCCTTGTTCAATAATCTAGTCTATGAAAAGACATCTAGGGCCAAAGACCTTTGCTTGCTTCTTGTTAGCAAGTCAACTAATCTAAAACTACAAAAATTCATCATTAATGCTAGGGTTAATAGGTGTGTTGCAAATCTTAATGTAATGTGATAAGACTTAGCTTGGTTCATTTGTTCAAAGAGGATATTGGTTCAACATGTTCAAGATGAGAAGTTGATAATCTTTTATCCATCTCTTAAATTATAATGAATTTTTTGGTGAAACTTGTTTCAAAGGAAAGTTAGTATGTGTTTGGTTCCACGTTAAGGAGCCAAAACGCTTTTTTCCAGCCAAAAACCCAAAACTGCGTGTTTGGTAAACCTTAGCAAACGTGTCTTGTAAAAAAAAACGACTTTTCCAAATACGAAAAAGACTTGTGTTATTGTGTAGCAGTTGGGGAGCTGTAGTTGCAAAACGCCACAAGCGCATTATAAATATTACCATTAGAACAAGTAAGATATGGTCACTTGAAATTGAAACAACAATTTTGTATTGGAGAGTTTGCTCATAATTCGCTTGAGCAAAATTGTTAGGTCTAGAATTTTAAAATTTGCTAGAAAATGTGTTTAAGCTAGATTTTAATCTTAATTTATAAACCTATATAAGTCACCTATCACAATATTTTTATAGGCAAGAAAGAAATTTATACCGAAGTTAAACATTTCAAACTTTTTCCTTTCTTCTTGAACCTAAAAGGAGAATTATCCTTTTTGCTTTGTTTTGAAAAGAAAAACTATTGTGTTTTAAGTGAGCTTTAAACATTTCTTGAATCACAAGATCTTTTCCGGTGTGTTCACTAACCTCTTTAAAGTGCCTGAGGTTTTGGTTCATGCGAACTAGGAGTTTGTGAAGGAAATTCGCATAAGAAGACGCCAAAGATTCTAGAGCTACTACGGTAGAAAGGCAAATAAAACTCTACAAATAGGGTCTAATTAATAATTATATAATAGTCTTGAAAGTAGATTGTTATAACTTCTCTTCTTATAGTGAATTTTCTACTAGATGTGTCTTGAAGTGGTTTTACCATTGAAAAGCTTCAATCTTTGGTCTTCCATCTCATTATCAAATCGTATGTCATGCTCTAATGACCTTTATATTGCTTGCTTTAAGAGTAGGTATGTACTGGTAAAAATATTATTATGTTTGTGGATCACTTTAGCTGAGATAAATTGATAATTCCGGTACCTAATTTGCACAAGGAGTCTAAAGTAAATTTTCAATTAAAGCCCTGATCCTAGACCCGATGTCACTTTATAACCTCAAATTAAAAAAAAAAAAAAAAACCTAAAATTACAAAGTTTTGACTCCATGCTAACTTGGTGATAAAGTCTTGATCAACAATGACTAATGGGCTAAATCCCTTTCCTTTCAAGGTTAGGAACTAAAATGCCATATCTAAAAGGCCAGGTGCTAGTTAATTATCGTTCACTAATGATAAGACTGAATCCCTAAAATAAAATTTAAAGAAAAAAAAAAAGCAATCCAGAAAGCTCAGACTTCTTGGTCATAATCTTTTGGACTGTCCAAGCATCCAGATATGCATACTGACATGATCAAAAGTTTTCCCAACTTTTTGCATTTTTGATTTACTATATTACTTTTTAAGTTTGTTGAGAACCAGTGTCCTACTACAATACATAGAGGAGTTATTTTACAAAAAATAAAAAAATCAATGGACTACGACTGACTCTGACTGATAAAGCAATATCGTTTTTTCTAAATGTTGAACTATGAGGTGTTGAACACTTTGCACTAGCTGAGAAACATACACAGCATGAGGACAATAAAGTCTAAACTCTAAATAAAGATCCTAATTAGGATTTATTTTTTTGGCACCAATGAAAAGAAAACATTTATGGAGATAATACAAGTGTATAAAAGATATCAAGGAATTAAATTAAAACAAACAATTGTGTCAACAAATATTACAAAATTGCAAAAACCAATGAACTGATAAGACTTTACACTAGAAAACAGAAGCTGATTTTTGGGTCTTCAACCCAAACAAATTCTCAAATAATTTAGGCGCCATAGGAGGAAGATCCATAGTCTGAGGAGCCATGAAATTGACAATCTTTTCATGAACATTATACCTGCAAAATTAAAATGCACGAGAATAATATAAAATACACATTCAATATGACCACAACTCACAAATAAGAAATTTTTTTGGGGCTTGGGAGGGAGTAGTTACCTTATCTTGCGACTCTTTGAGGCACGCCGATCGACAATTTTCTCTTCTTAGTTTGCAAGCTTTTCAAAGCATAAAAATCTGTTTAACAAGGAATGGTTAAAATCAAGGAGTCACTCACAGAATGTTTAATTACTAGATTTCCTTTGAATACAATAGGAAAAGTATGCAAATGATGTTCACCACAAACCAAGTTCCATTTGAAAGTGTAGAAAAATATCTTGTAATTGGTTTTTTTTTTTATTATAAAAAAGTAAAATTTTATAAATTGTCAGCTGCAAGTCCATTTTCATGTAGACTACATAGCTAAGTTCCAGAAAACCTATGGTAAAATTCATAGATATAGATAATAAAATGATATTGACCTTGTCACTGGGTTCTCTCCAACTATTGGCAGAATAAAATGGCACAGTATCAGGCAATTAGGTCCGTCCATCCATCCATCTTCACATCCAAAGCAGTGCTACAACCGAGATGGGTATGGCTCACGAGGTATAGAAGAAAAACCTTCCCCCCCCCACCTCTCTCCCCAACACCCTCCACCCCCATTTTTTTTTCTTCTTTTGGATACAGAAAGTGATTCATTCATAATCAAGCAACAAAATTCTATGCAGTCATTTGGACGAACTTATTTTCATCTTAAAACAAAATTTATAGTTTTGTTAAAGCATCATCTTTTTCTAGGTATAGCCGTAATTTTTTGTATAATAAACAGAATAAGCTCAAACAAACATTGAGCAACACATCAATCTACTGCAACCAGCAATCCTCTTCCTTTTTCTAAGGCTTGGACCAAGTGTTGGGATATTAAGAAGCAACATGTTCATAGAATGAGAATGTTAAGATAGATAAGTAGCAATACAAAGATAGTAGGGACACACAATGAAGAAAATTGCTTAAATTAGTCATGTGCAAAGGGAGAAATTAATGTACCCATGAGAAAAAGTGATTTGATTCTGGTTGAGAGAATTTAAAGAGATAGCAAAAGACCTAAAATAACCCTAGTCGAAGAAGTAAAAAATGGCATAGTAATTAAGGAGATAACAAAGTATGATTTTGAATAAGATAGAATAATGGTGGAGAAGAATACATGTGGCCAACTCAAATTAGTCTCATGGGGATCCATTACTGACCCTAAATTTTTTTTGATAAATACTGACCCTAATTTTTGGCAATAACAGATTATTGTAGTTGTTGCAACCAACAAGAGAAGATGTCACTATGTGAACATGAATACAGAAACTCTTATAGATTGGGTCCAAAAGCAGAAAAATAAATATACAAATTTCAAAATGCAACAAAATTTTACCAGATGATTTTGGGTCATTCGTCTCTAAGAATTCCTTCAGTAATTGCGTGTAAAATTCAGAGTCATCCAAAAGTTCTGGATCACCATCAGCTTGTACTTCCTATTCAAAGTAAAAGGATATAGCAAACATCATAATGTGATGAGAAAAGCATAACTTTGATAATTTTACACAATCCTCTCTCATTTTACTTTTCTCTGCATAAATAAACTGCATAATATCTAATGACATAGGGCAGTAATCATTCAGTAATCCCCATCAGCATATGCTTTTTACTCAAAGTTATATAAATAACATTTTATGCTTACAGAATGATAAGGTTGACAAATGTATCCAAGAGGAATAACGTCTCTCTGAGCTTACAAAAACATTTCATTTATTTAGTTTTTCACATTACAAATTATATATGTAACAAAATTAAGTTGCATTATATCTCATGAGTCATGACAATATGATTGCCATCATATTGAACAGAAGTAGTGAGGTGTTCTTCACACACAAATAATGGGTTCTATTTACATAGCATCTAAGGGAACAAATGATCTGCAAAAGAAGGCCATGGAGTAAAGTTGAAGCCTTATCAATAAATAAATAAAATATATTACTTATCAATGAAATGTGCGAATTTGCAAGTCACTTGGCAGATCTGATCAGAGCTAGAAATTCAATTTCCATAGGCCTTCAAAATACACCTTTACTAAATCTTATTGATCTTTTCCTTAAATCATAAGTTATAATAATTGTCCATTTCAATGAGTGGTGGATTAATATTAAGTTGTTTGTTCAGCTTATTTTGTTCATGTACAACTTTATAAGTTCTACATTTTCTAAGTACAACTATACTTTAGCCCAGCCCATTTTTTAAGCCAATAAACCAATGAAAATGAGTTCTCCCAAACAAGCACTTAGATTTGGTACCCATGCAAACCCAACTTTTTTCCCATAAAGAACCACCAGCAACCATTTCTGTTTATATTGCCTATTTATCTTGTTTTTCGACCATAACAAGATACCTAAAAAGTATTTTGGCATTCTGAAGGCATATTTGAAGGAGATTGGAATATCCAATGTGCTTAGCATAAGAAAGCACAAATCAACCCACAGAGTGCACTATTGCAAAGATTGAAGTCAACACCATGAGTGACACAAAACATTGGAGGTTGTCTGTGAGTATCCCAAAATTAACTTCAATGTTAATGGTTCTGTTTGTCATGACAGTCCATTTTAGACAATGATTTGGTACCTTCAAATGCAATCCAATATTCACTCTCTTAGACACACAAGCACATGTACGAGAAAGATTTATTTTTAGAGAATCTGGTATTTAAACAAATTTCCATAGTTTTGCTCTCAGGTGGGGTTCTGGAATCAAAATGAACATTGTATAATCAACTCAAGTAGACACACAAAAGTAGGATTACCTCTCCCTTAGTGCCATCCTCCCTGTCAGGATCCTGCCATCAAATGCCAGGTATTAGAATACAAATGTCAAATTGGCTAATTTTCATGTTACCTTGTCTATTTAATCTACATGTGTGTGTGGCCTTCATCTGAGTGTAAATACATTCTCTCTTAAGTATAAAAAAATAAAAAAACAAAAGAAGAAGAAAGAAAGAGAGATTATCTTACAGTCCCAAAATACACTGACTGTTGATCTCCTCAGTTGCATCTGCTTGAGCATTCTACTTGGATCTCTCATATAATCGGCAACTTGCTCACTAATATCTGTGTATGGAATAGAAGAATTTAGTGAGCCTGTTTTACACCTTATGGGCATGGTAATCAGCCCAGTCATAAGGCCTAACCTGATTAAAAGCATGCAATTTTCCTTTAATAGCAGCAGCACCAGTTGCCACCTCTGTCTTCCTCTGCCATTTGTCTATTGATTTGTCTCTGAAGGAAGCTATTCTAAAGGATACAAACATGAATAATACAGTCAACGCCCAAATTAAGAAATTAATTGCACTAGTAGGCTTTTAATGCATGCAAAGATGATGCGATACAGTGATAGATATACAACAGAACTAAAAAAAGGCAATAAAGCATGAAAAATGGGTATATAAAGGATAAACATTACTTTTAACATGTACTTTACTAAGATTAAGACAGGTAATTGGATTCTTTTTTTTTTTTTTTAAAAACAGGTAATTGGATTCAGGTTGTTGAAACAAAAACCATAAGAACAAATAAAACTATTACCAACTTAACAGAGACAATTCTGCTCCAATACCAGGATTTTCCTCCTCTAGGTTTTCAATCTCGATAATGTGTATATATCCCAAAAAAGATACATTCACAGAAACCTCCATAACATTAATAACAAAAGACAAATAACGAAGGTAGCATAAAAGAATGAAAAAAGGACTAACAGCCCCTCAAGCACAGTTCCAGCTCACTTGAACATATCATCATCATCAGAAAGAGGCTGTTGTTATGTCTACCTAAGTATGTCACCCAACTCATTGGTATTGGATGAAGAATTCAAAAACTTTATTTCCTACTTTTTACAAAAAAAAGGATGAGTTCAACGTTCAACAGATCATAAGCACATCTAGAGGATGATCAAAGTACCTCAAATGCAATTGAGAAACCCTTGACCAATCTTCGTCACCTTCAACATTCGAGTTTTTAGAAGCTTCTGAATGCTTGGATGATCTTTCAGAATTACCTTAAGAAGAGAAACCTTGTTAGGATAAGCAAGCTAAATCAAAAACTTTTCATGCACATACGTAGTTTATTCTTGAACAGTAATCATGCACAGAAACCATAGCCTGAAACTAAAGCAAGCAATAGAACTATGCAAACTAAGTCTTAAGCCTAACTGACAAGCTCTTGCTGGCTTTAAAATTCAGTCAACATTTATCATTAGCTTTATGTTGAAGAAAGATTGCAAAAGAAAATTGGAAATATCAGAACCCTTGCAGGAAAAAGAAAAACAATGAAAATCAAAGGAATAGCATTTGGTATAGTCTTCTCTATTCATAATATCTGACTTTGTTGAAAAATTTTCATACACAGTGCCAGGTGAGTAGAAAACCAAATAATACAATACAGAGAGAACTTGTTCCATACCATCTGAGGATTCAGCAACAGAAGGATTCTTCTCAAGCAAAGCCTGTCAGAAAAGAATTATCACAAGATGAACAGTGAAAATATATTGACAGAAAAATTTATAAGGCCAAAATAAAGCATCAACTGCTGGTCATATTCTTTGGAGCTAAATGAATGTATATCAAGTACATAAAAATAATTAAAAAATTCCAAAACAGCCACACCTCTTGTAGTTCCAGTAGGGAATCTAAAGTATTCTTAGATGAGGTAATGAGGTCTGAATATGCTGTATTGACACCCTCATCTGAATTACAGAATGAAGACCTAACGGGCTCCTGCAGACAATCCATCATCTTTAGACACTATGTTTAGATATTAAAGAGCTAGAATTAAGTTAAATAAGAGTAAACTACCAAAAAAGACCTGGGGTAATCTATTTGCACATGAGAATGCTTTCTGAACTAACAGTCTGAGCTCCAAAGCTTTGTCCCAGAGAGCCTTCAGGAAAAAGGGAAAGAAGTGTTTCAATGTTTAACCACACTCATAAGAGGGAAATGGTATAAAGAATAAACTAATTGCTTCAAAGAGTATAATTATTAAGAAAGGAAAGTAACAGTCAAGAACACATTTTTAAGAGAAAAGAAAAAATTGATACAACCAAAGGAAGGAAAACTGATGACTGAATCCGTAAAACCCACACCTTTTGATTCTTCACTGCCTGACCCTTAAGAAGATCTTCATCCTTGTGACGCTTCAAATCATTAAAAATATCTCTGAATGAAAATTGAAACCCAAACAATTATAAAACGACATACATTAACAGATATGCATGGGCATCTATGTCATAACAAACATGCCTAAAATCACGCATGTGAGTAATTGAGCATCTGTGTGCCACAAAGAAACTACTAACCAAACATTTTATAGATCCACCTTTCACCTAAACAACCATAATCATGATGCAAATGAGTCTAATATCTATACAAAAGAGAAAAGCTAGGAAGCATGGGCACAGACATGAACACTAACATGGGTACGGGTATGAAATGAGCAATTTTTGAAAATTATAACATGAAATGACCGATACAACACCGGAATGACACAGGTAAGGCACAGATACAACATGGGCACAGCTCCCTAAATAAAGTGTCCGCACTTCCTAGGAGAAAAGTAACACACACTACAATCTCTGCAAGGAAAAGAAGTTGGTTTGCTGACAAAAAAAACTTCCCAATTCATTGGAATACACCCTCCCCATAGATTTTCCTCCAAATTGTAAGTAAAAATTACTGGGTACAAGTCCTCTAAGATATCAAAAAATCAAATAAAAACCCACACCCAGAAACTAAAAATCAATAATTTTCAATGTTAATACACAAAATCAAGTGCACAACCAAATGTGATAAACAATAACAGAGAGTCTTACATTTCCTGGTGCTTAAGATTCTTATACTCTTCTTCTAGCTGTTCCATCTCCTCACCTCCATTGTTAGCTTCTCCTTCTTCATCTTCATAATCAGCTTCTTCATGCCCCAACTACATCATAAATTGCTCAATTAACAAGAATCTCAAATACAAAAACAAACCCAATAACAATATTATTCAAGATTACAGTAATTATTGTAAAAATTAAGAAAGGATTTTTTTTTTTTTGCTCACAGTTAGATTCCCACTGTCCATGTCTTCGTCAAAATCATCGAAATCTTCGAAATCACTGTCGATGTCTTGCGCTTTTTTCGACTGCTTCGAAGGTAGACCCATTATGAAAACCTAAGAATTTTCCAAAGAACCAAAGAGTTTTTCCAAAACCCTGAATGAAGAAGAAGAAGTTTAGCTGAGTTTAGGGTTTTAGAAAACAGGGTTTTTGTTAAAGATTCGGGCTTTTGAACAGTGGAAGAGGAAAGTTTTTGTAATGATATGGGCTGGGCCTGATCTAATATAGGGCTTCCTCTCTGTCAGTAAGAGCTTTTTTCCTCTCTCCTAGGTAAGAGTTTATTTTCCTCCCCTAAAACTCTGTATCGAGGGTTCTCTCTTGGACTAATCCTTTTTCATTCGGATGTAGTTTTATGGATCAAGAAGTAGTCAATAGTCTAGGGAACTTGAAACTCACTAGAGAAGAAGAGGAAGATATTGTTGTTGCAAATAGTAGTAGCTCCGGTATTTTAGAAGAATGCTCTCTGAGTTTGTTTGGTCGTTTATTGTTAGATCGTCATCAGAATCTTAGAGCTTTAAAGAATACCTTTAAGGCAGCATGGAAGATGGGTTTTGACTTAAGAATTGTGGAAGTTGGGAATAGCATTTGCAATTTAAGTTTGGGTCTAGATGTCAGTTGGAGTGGGTTGAAAAGAGTGGTCCTTGGAACTTTGAAAATAACCTTCTCCTTCTCTGTCGATGGAGGAAGGGTTTGACTTCAAAGAAAATTTATTTTTCCCACTCTCCTTTTTGGGTTCAGATTTGGGGTCTGCCATTTGAGAACATGACTGAAGACTTTGGAAGAGAGATTGGCAGCAAATCGGAAAGGTATTGGAGGTTGACAAAAGGGCTATACAAGCAGATCAAGCTAAGTTTCTTAGAATAGGAGTTGAAGTGCAGCTGGATAAACCTCTCCGGAGGGGTGGGTTTGTTAAAAATGATGAAAATGAAAGGATTTGTGTTGATTTTAAATATGAAAGATTGCCTATTTTTGCTACAAATGTGGAATCCTTGGGCATAATGATAAACATTGTCTAGTTAGTTCCGTGGAGCATTCATCAGGAAGTCAGTATGGTGATTGGTTGAAAGCCGGAGGAGCATTAAAGGTTGGAGGTGAAAAACTTAAGCTGAAGCAGTAGTCCAGTGTCGA
The DNA here is from genome assembly GCA_035136125.1 of Quercus rubra. NCBI lineage: Eukaryota > Viridiplantae > Streptophyta > Magnoliopsida > Fagales > Fagaceae > Quercus > Quercus rubra. The sequence continues at coordinate 15,045 of JAXUIC010000173.1, forward strand.
GATGAGGTGCGCTGCTCCCATGGGGGCGAATAGTGATTCTAAAGAAGAGAATGAGGTGAGCGGTCTTATCTCTCCAGCTTCGGCAGTGGGCGTGAGGAGCTGAAGCAAGGAAGGAGTCGGTGAGCTTGATGGAGGCTGATCAGATGGAGTGTGTGAAGATCTCTGTGAAGTCCAATCCCGGGAAACATGGGGAGCAGGTCAGAATAGAGGATGATGTATTTGATGCCTTGAGATGTGGAGATGAGCAGAGGTCACGTGAATCGTCCAGTGCAAATCAAACTAGCTCAGTCAGTCAGCGGATGTTGAAGCATGGGTTGGGCCGGGTACATGTGGGGTTGATTACTTAAGCCCACAAAGAATAAAAGGGGCAGAAAGCTTAAGTGGGGAAAAGATATTTGGGCCGGACTTGAAAGCTTATGGTGCAGCTCAAACTATGAGGCCTGAAGTAGAAGGAAAAAATACATGTTGTAGGGAAGGGGCTGATCCTATTTGTCAAGAACATGGGCTACCTCAAGGAATTAGAAGGAAGTTTAAGAGAATGGCAAGAGATAAAGGGAAAGCCCAAGAGTCAGTGAATGCTGAAAAGCCTAAGAGGTGAGTAATAAAAGAAAAGCTTTAAATGATGTTTTATTTTCTTCTGAAGAATTTGCCCAGAAACGTTTGTGCTTCGGTGAGCAGGGTGGGAATGTTAATGACTTTACTGAAACGGCGGTGACTGCTGAGCAGCACTGCCTATAATGATTGCTTTAGGGTGGAACTGCCGGGGGCTTGGGAACCCCCGGTCAGTTCGAGTGTTGCGCGAGCTTGTGCAACGTTGGAAGCCCGGTATTGTCTTCCTGTCGGAGACAAAAATGAAAAATTTTCAAATGGATAAGGTAAAATTCAAAATTGGTTTATTGAATGGATTGGTTTGTTCCTAGTATTGGTAGGAGTGGGGGTTTAGCTATGCTTTGGAATAGAGATATAAAATTAGAAGTTCAAACCTACTCCAGGTATTTTATTGATGCTGTGGTTACTGATTTTGAGTCGGGTTTTAAATGGCGTATTACCGGTTTTTATGGTAACCCCTGAAACATGTCGTAGAAAGGAATCTTGGGATTTTTTGCGAAACCTTAACCGAATGTGCCATTTGCCCTGGCTGTGCTTTGGCGATTTTAATGAAGTAGTTTCGATGGAAGAAAGTTGGGAGGGGCTCCAAGATCGCAGAAACAAATGGATGATTTTAGAGAAGTAATTCATCAGTGTGGATTCAAGGATCTTGGTTTTGTTGGTCTTGAGTTCACTTGGTGTAATATGCAAGAGGGTGATAGCAGGGTGTTATTAAGATTAGATCGAGCATTAGCTACCCCCGAGTGGATTGATCACTATAAAAATGTTAAAGTGCACCATTTGGTGGAATCCACTTCGGACCCACTGTGCTCTTCTTTTAATTGATGCTGCTGTTTTCTCAGAAGTTATCCTCTAAACGTAGATTCCAATTTGAAGCTATGTGGACTAAAAGAGCTGAATGCAAAGATATCATACAGGGAGCTTGGGTTGGCAGCTGGGATTTACATTCCCCCTTCGGAATAGCTGCTAGACTGAGAAGTTGTGTAGAAAATATTTCCAAATGGAACAAAATGGTGTTTGGGCAAATCCCAAAGAAAATCAAGGAGAAAAGGGACACTCTTAATTCTCCTGGTCAGCAGGGACAGAAATGGCAGCTTGGGGGGTGATATTAATAAATTACGGAAGGAAATTAATGAATTATTAGATAGTGAAGAAATTAAATGGCAGCAGAGATCTAAGGTGCAATGGTTAGGTCTTGGGGATAGGAATACTAAATATTTCCACTCTAAGGCCTCAGATAGGAGAAGGAAAAATACCATCAACTGTATCATGGACGAAGAAGGTGTCTAGCATGATTCTCCTGACAGCATTGCGAAGGTAGCTGTTTCCTATTTCAAAAATTTATATTCCCTCCGCCTACCCGACTCGTATACCAGATGTACTTGATTCTATTCCAACAAAAGTCACTGAGGGCATGAACCAGTCACTCATTAAAGAATTTACTAGAGAGGAGATTGAGGTGGCCCTTAATCAAATGCACCCAACAAAAGCTCCGGGACAGGACAGTATGTCTGCTATCTTTTTTCAAAATTACTGGAGTATTGTTGGCAATGATGTCATATGCATGATTTTAAATGTTCTGAACTTGAATATGCCTATGACTGAAATTAATAGAACTAACATCACTTTAGTGCCTAAAGTTAAAAATCCCATGAAAATGACGGACTTTAGACCTATCAGTCTATGTAATGTTATATATAAACTCATATCAAAAGTATTAGCCAACCGTCTTAAAGTGATCCTTCCTTCTATTATATCTGAAAACCAGAGTGCTTTTCTTTCTAGGAGACTTATTACTGACAATGTGCTTGTAGCTTTTGAACTTATGCATTATCTTGAACATAAAAAGGAAGGTAAAGATGGTTTTGCCGCTATAAAATTGGATATGAGTAAAGCTTATGATAGGTTGGAGTGGGATTTTATTAAATCTGTGATGATTAAAATGGGCTTTCATGAGAAGTGGGTAGAGTTGATCATGCATTATATTACCTCTGTTTCTTACTCTATCCTTGTGAATGGGGCTGCCTATGGTAATATTATTCCTACAAGGGGTCTCCGGCAAGGAGACCCTATTTCGCCTTACATTTTTCTTTTATGTGCAAATGGTTTTTCCTCTCTTATCCATGATGCTGCCAGAAACCATAAGATTAGTGGGATATCCATTTGCAAAGGCTGTCCTAAGATAACCCATTTGTTTTTTTGCGGACGAGAGCCTCTTATTTTGTAAAGCTAATAGTTAAGAATGTCAGAACCTTGTAAATATTCTCCAATTGTATGAAGATGCTTTAGGCCAAAAGATTAATGCAGACAAATCCTCTGTTTTCTTCAGTAGCAATACTCCCGATGAAAGAAGAAGGGAAGTGTTGAATTTATTGGGGCCTATGCAAGATACCCACCATAAGAAATATCTGGGGTTACCTTCAATTATTGGGAAGTCTAAAGTCTAAATTTTTGCTGAAATTAAGGAGAGGGTGGAGAAGAAATTGTCGGGGTGGAAAGAGAAAATGTTATCTATAGGTGGCCGGGAGGTTTTTATTAAAGCTGTATCTCAAGCTATTCCGACCTATACGATAAGCTGTTTCCAAATTCCGAAGAGTCTTTGTGTTGAAATGGAAGCAATGATGAGAAAATTTTGGTGGGGCCAAAGGGGTCAAGAATCTAGAATAGCTTGGGTTAGTTGGAGGAGAATGTGTAAGTCTAAGTTGGTTGGAGGAATGGGGTTCAGGAATCTACAAGCTTTTAACCTTGCTATGCTTGCAAAGCAAGGTTGGAAGCTAATTTCAAATCCAAATTCATTGGTGGCTAAAATTTATAAAGCAAGATACTATCCACACGGGGATGTTTTCCACTCCAAGCTTGGATCCAGCCTTTTTTTCACATGGAGGAGCATTTATAATGGGTTGGAAGTTGTCAAACGAGGCTCCTGTTGGCGTGTAGGTAATGGTGAAAGGATTCTTATATGGGAGGACAAATGGCTTCCGACTCCTACTACGTTCAAAGTTGTCTCACCCCCGAAGTCTTTTGATGATTTTCCTAGAGTCTCAGCGCTTATTGACAAAGAAACTAGAAGGTGGAAAGGTGATGTAGTAAGATCTCTATTTTTGCCTTTTGAAGCTAGAACTATTCTAAATATTCCCCTTTGCCACAGCCTTCCGGAAGATCAAATTATTTGGGTGGGTAATAGAAGAGGAGAATTTAGTGTTAAAAGTGCCTATTATATTGCTTGTGATGTGTTGAATTCCTCAGATGAAGGGGAATGTTCTACTGGTGACTCTAGGAAGCCTCTTTGGAAGAAACTATGGCATTTAAGCATTCCTCCCAAGGTGCGTATTTTTGCTTGGAGAATGTGTTTGAATGCTCTTCCTACTCTTGTGAATTTGCAAAGTAAAGGGGTTGTTAATTGTGATATTTGTCCAACTTGTGGGAAGGAGCCTGAAACTATCTCTCATGTTTTTGTAAATTGTGAAGTGGCTAAGAGAGTTTTGAGGTGTTGGTTGGATTGCCCTCTGGTGGTGTTGAATGCCAACATGGATATTGTAGATATTGCCTTGGAGATTTTGGGTAGTGGTTCTTCTAGTGATTTGGAGTTCTTTTTTGGTGCTGCTTGGGATATTTGGTCTAATTGGAATAGAATTGTGTATGAGTCCTCAGGCCAAATTTCGGATCACATTTGGAGTTTTGCTAAGAAATTCATCTTGGAGTCTCGGAGTGCTTTATCAGCTAGCTTTCTAAATCTGTCTCGGCAAGAGGACAGAGGGTGTGCAGCCCTTCTTGGTTTTTTTCAAGATCAATGTAGATGATGCTACTTCGGAAAGTGGAAAGAACTCAAGTGTAGGTGTTGTGATTCTTGATGCAGCCGGTAATTTTTTAGCTGCTTGCTGTAAATACTTTCAGGGCCGGTACTTGGTGGAGGAAGTTGAAGGCCTAGCTATGGAATGTGGCCTTCTCCTTGCCAAAGATCTTATGCTTTCCCAAATCATATTGGAATCTGATTCTATGGCAGCAGTTTCGGGTGTTCTAGATGGCAATTTTGGTGGCTGTGTTGGTCATATTTATCAGGGAATCTGTAGTATCCTTGCTTCTTTTAGCAGCTGGAATGTTAAACATGTGAGACGAGATTACAACAAGGCAGCGCACTTCCTTATTCAGTTTGCAAGGCAGCAGGAAGCTTCTCAGGTTTGGTTAGGAGTTTTTCCTCCTATGTTAGCTGAAATGATCCACTCTGATTGTATGTATTAAGCTTCCTTGCCTGAGTGTTTTCTTTTATCTCTTTGTTGTACTCTCTTTTCATTATGGAATGAAATTCAGTTTCAGTTTCAAAAAAATAATATAAAAACCAATTTGTTAAATTATTTATTAATTGTAAATAGATTTTAATTAAAAACAAGAAGAAAATTTTTTGAAATTTAAATAGGGTTATCTTATGGGTCAAAATTAAAAAAATTGTATACATTCACAATTTCATTTATGTTATGTTGAGAGGTTCACAATGGAAGAATTAAAAAAAAAAATAAAAAATAGCAACAACAAAAGAAATATTACATAATAAATCTGGTCTCGAATTCCAACTTGACCGAGGTTCATGTTATTGGTGAAATTGTGATTGTGCTCAAAACCGGTGATGATTATTGTGGGGGAGTAAAACCAAGGCCCACGATCGAGGCCCAGGAACACCGTTTCATTAAAAGCACGCCCGAGGAGGAGAAATCGTTGAGGCATCATGTTGATAACACTGGGGCGCGTAAGTGTCCGAGGAGGTTGCTCCGAGAGGAACACCCTCCTCGGATATGACGTCTATTGGAGAGAGGGACTTCGGCTCTCCTTTAGCCCACCTTCCAACGAGTCCCAGAATAAAAGATAGACTACCGGCGTGTATGGAAAGGATAAGGATGCAGAAATATCTTAAGGAAAAGCTGCTACCACCGCATTAAATGCATTGCAGCTGATTTCCTGGCCGCATTAATGTGGAGAAGACCCCTGAACAGTGTAAAAAGTCTTCTTTAGCCCCCAGAAAAATCAAAAAGCTGTAAGGAAAGAAGTAGAAACTCAAGTACCATGCTAGATGACAGACAAGTGGACGATGGGATCGAACAGTGAGGGACTATATAATGGAGCAAACCCTTCATAAGGAAAGGGGGGGGAGAAAAAGAAAAAGGAAAAACGGGAAGAACATTGAGAAGTCGTTACTGTAGCATTTAGAAAGAAATAACCTAAAAGAAAGCGTCTTGTCTAAGCTCATACCCCTCGGACTTGATTAGAATTCATCAAAACTGTCTTAACCTTAACCCTCGGGCCTAAGATCTTAGCTTGTTCGTGCGTTTTAGCCTCCTCGGCCAAGTATCCTACCCCCAATAACTGTCGCGAAAATCTGTTGGCCCAATTCTTCAACCCACTCTCTTACAAATCTATTGTATTGGGCTCGTTGAGCCCATTCCCTGTTTCCATCAAGGTGTGGGCTGCGATCTGTGACCCTACAATTGGCGCCGTCTGTGGGAAGAATTAGCGTCAGTAGAAATTTGCAACAGTTATGGCTGGTTCAGGACCACAACAAGCCAGTCCGCCTCATGCAGAATCAGTAAATGTCAGGCAACCAGACGAATTTCCCAATTTCGAACAAGAAAACCACGTAGATAATCAACGTGAAGGTAGTTCACGGACGACCCATGTGAGGAGAAGTGGCTATCGACGAAAGAGCCCTCTGGCGCAAGAGCACGCTGATGAACAAGACTTGCAACAGGAAATAGACGATTTGAAAAAGAAGCTTCGTCGAGCACAACGAAGTCATATCCCTTCGAATTCTGATACCTCCTCCGCCGATGAAGAGGAGGATGGTTACAGGAACTCATCAGAAACTCCTCCCAGTGAATCTTACTCCTATGAAGAGGAACGCTCTCACAAAAGGAGGAGAAAAAGCCCGTCTAGGAAGGGGGCGGGGGCTAAGCAAATGAAGAAGGCCCTGACCCAAATTTCTAAGTCTCCCTTTACGCGGGGAATAGAAAGGGCAAGGCTTCCCAGACGCTTCCATCAGCCTACGTTCTCTATGTACAATGGACGCACCGATCCTGTAGAACATGTGAGCCAGTTCAGACAGAGGATGGCGGTTTACTCTCAGGACGAAGCTCTGTTGTGCAGAGTATTTCCTTCAAGCCTAGGACCGATGCCGATGAGGTGGTTTGACGGATTAAAGACCAATTCCATCGGTTCTTTTAAAAAGCTCACTCAATCATTCTGCTCCCGGTTTATCGCATGCAGCAGAGCTCCCCAACCCCTTGATTCGTTGCTGTCAATGACAATGAGGGAAGGAGAGACTGTGAGGTCATATGCCGAGAGGTATTGGGAAGTGTTTAATGAAATTGATGGGGACTTTGAGGAGGTTGCTGTCAGGACCTTCAAGGTTGGCCTTCCCTCTGAACACGGTCTGAGGAAATCCCTGACTGGGAAACCGGTCACCAACTTGCAACAATTAATGGACAGAGTGGATAAGTATAAGAGGATAGAAGATGATCAGCAGCAGCAACAGCAAGGAAAAGAAAAAACCAAGCTCGCCCCCCAAGAAAGGAGGGAATTCAGGCCGGACAGGTACAATAACAACCGGCCAAGGAGGGATTATGCCGAGCAGCAAGCGTCCAGCAATAGCCAAATAGTTGGAGCTGTATTCCGAGAGCCCGTGCACCAGGTCTTGGAGAAGATAAAAAACGAGCCTTTCTTCAAGTGGCCCAATAAGATGATGGGGAACCCCGAGAAGAGAAACCGAAATCTTTATTGCCAATATCATAGAGACCATGGGCATACCACTGAAGACTGCAGAAGTTTATGGGATCACCTTGACCAGCTTGTTCGGGAGGGTAGACTAAAGCAGTTGTTGCACCACTCCAATAGTTTGGGTACTCTTACAGATACTCGGTCAGAGAGGGGGAATCCCCCAGGACCTCCCCTCGGAATTATTAATGTTATTTTTGCGGCGCCTGGCAGAACAGGGTCATGCCCTTCCAGGGTGATGTCAGTGGCTCGTCTATATCCCGAAGATGACTCTCACGAGTCAAAAAGAGCTAAATTAAGTCGACCCTTGGTCATGGGTTTCTCTGAGGAAGATAAGATTGGAACTGTCCAACCTCACGATGACGCCCTAGTAATTACCCTCCGTATCGGAGGCTATGATGTAAAGAGGGTAATGGTGGACCAAGGCAGCGCAGCCGAGATCATGTACCCCGACCTCTTTAAGGGGCTGAATCTAAGAGCCGAAGACCTGACGCCCTATGCCTCCCCTTTAGTAAGCTTCGAGGGAAGGACCATTATTCCGAGGGGACAGATCAGACTGCCGGTGCAAGCCGGAACGGAGGTAGTGGAGGTCGATTTTATAGTAGTCGATGCCTACTCCCCTTACACGGCGATTGTTGCAAGGCCTTGGCTTCATGCCTTGGGAGCAGTCTCTTCCACCCTGCATCAGAAGATCAAATACCCCTCTGGGGACAAAATAGCAGAGATATTGGGTGATCAAACCGTAGCACGGCAATGCATGATAGCAGCCATCCGACATGAGCCTGAGGCAGAATCGGGGGCTCGAAAAGAGGAGCTATAGCAATCAAAGTCCCCAATATTGCCCGCAGACGGGTTGTCCGAGGATGCGAAATGTGAGGATCTCGTAAAGATCGCGGTAGGCGATGACCCTGAAAGATTCTTTCAAGTCGGATCTCAACTATCCCAGTCAGAAAGAGTGGAATTGGTAGAGTTCCTCAAGCGAAACATGGATGTCTTCGCGTGGGATGCTTACGAGGCTCCGGGGGTAGACCCGGACTTCATTTGCCACCACCTGAATGTCAATCCAGCAATAACCCCCAGGAAGCAACTCCCTCGCCGGCCGTCTAAGGAGCATGCAGAAGCGGTCCGACAGGAAGTGTCGAAGCTAAAGAAGGCTGGGGCCATTAAAGAGGTGTTCTATCCTGAGTGGCTGGCGAATACGGTAGTGGTCAAGAAAAAGACCGGGAAGTGGCGAGTATGTGTTGATTACACGGACTTAAATAAAGCCTGCCCCAAAGATCCATTCCCCATGCCCAAAATTGATCAGCTGGTTGACGCCACAGTCGGCCACCCTCGGATGAGCTTCTTGGACGCTTTCCAGGGATATCATCAGATACCTTTGGCGTTGGACGATCAAGAAAAAACTGCTTTTGTCATGCCAGTAGGAAACTACCACTACAAAGTGATGCCTTTCGGTCTGAAGAACGCGGGATCCACTTACCAAAGGATGATGACAAGGATGTTTGAACCATTATTGGGGAAAAACATGGAAATTTACATAGATGACATGGTGGTGAAAAGCAAAAGAACATCTGAACACCTTGAAGATCTTCGAGCTGTCTTCGAAATTCTCAGAAGTCATAAACTACGTTTGAATGCAGCTAAATGTTCGTTCGGTGTCGGATCAGGCAAGTTCTTGGGTTATATGGTTACTCATAGGGGAATTGAAGTCAACCCCGACCAAATTAAGGCCATCATTAATATGCAAGCTCCTCGGAATCCGAGGGAAGTACAAAAACTAACTGGAATGACTGCCGCGCTGAATAGATTTATATCTCGATCGGCGGATAGGTGCCGACCTTTTTTCCTGTTGATCAACAAATGGAGAAGCTTCGAATGGTCGACAGAATGTGACGCGGCTTTTCAACAACTTAAGGACTATCTTGCTCGTCCGCCGGTCATGTCAAGCCCTGAGCCGGACGAAGTCCTTTTTGCTTACATTGCAGTGGCCTCCCACGCAGTAAGCTTAGTGCTAATAAGAGTTGATAACGGTGTGCAACGGCCAGTGTATTACGTGAGCAAATCACTGCATGAAGCAGAAGTACGATACCTTCCACTGGAAAAGGCCATATTAGCGGTGGTGCTTGGCACACGCAAGTTGCCTCATTATTTTCAAGCGCACACGGTGATTGTCCTTACTCAACTCCCACTAAAGGCCGTACTTAAAAGTGCAGATTACACGGGAAGAATAGCCAAATGGGGTACCATTCTGGGAGCTTTCGACATTAAGTACATGCCTCGCACCTCAGTTAAGGGCCAAGTGCTGGCCGACCTGGTGGCAGAATTCACCGAACCAGAGACAGAGAGTCAATTAGTACCAGAGGAAAGAGGTATAAAATTGGCCTGCGGCGTCACCAGGTGTCCCCTGTTAGTGTGGGAAGTGCATGTAGACGGAGCGTCAAACCAGAAAGGAGCAGGCATTGGGCTAGTATTGACATCTTCCGAGATGATCACCATTGAGAAGTCGTTAAGGTTAAACTTTCCTGCCACAAATAACGAAGCAGAATACGAAGCGCTATTGGAAGGAATGGCCATGGTCCTGAAGATGGGAGGGAGATCTATTAACCTTTTCTCGGATTCAAGGCTAATCGTGGGTCAAGTTAAGGGCGAATTTGAAGCCAAGGATGAGAGAATGCAAAGCTATCTTAGCCGAGTGAAAGCCTTGCAGATGGAGTTCGAATCCTTTAGTTTGTTACATGTCCCAAGAAGCGGCAACACGCATGCAGACTCCTTAGCTACTCTAGCAACTTCCTCAGCACAGAACCTGCCTCGTTTAATCCTTGTAGAAGACCTGCATCGACCCTCGATAGCAGCAAATGCAGTACAGATCGCTCAAGTAAGAATGGGGCCGAGCTGGATGGATCCCATCGCGCAGTTCTTAAAGGATGATATTCTACCCGAAGAGAAGATGGAGGCCGACAAAGTAAGGAAAAAGGCTCCAAGCTATTAGCTGTCGCAGGATGACAAGCTATACAGGCGCTCCTTCTCTGGACCTTACCTGCTCTGTGTCCATCCCAATCAAACGGAATCACTCTTAGAAGAGATGCATGAGGGAATCTGTGGAAGTCATACCGGAGGCAGATCCTTGGCACATAGGGCCATCACTCAGGGTTACTGGTGGCCGAATATGCAGAGAGAAGCTTTGGAGTACGTCAAAAAGTGCGATCAATGTCAACGATATGCACCAGGTATACACCAGCCCGGGGGAATCCTCAATCCGATATCTAGCCCATGGCCATTTGCTCAATGGGGCTTAGACATCGTCGGACCATTTCCTAAGGCTGTGGGAAATAAAAAGTATCTAATAGTTGGTACTGACTATTTTACCAAATGGGTCGAAGCGGAGCCCCTGGCTAATATCCGAGATGTGGATGCGAAAAGATTTGTCTGGAGGAATATTGTTACTCGATTCGGTGTCCCACATGTACTCATCACAGATAATGGACTCCAGTTTGACAGTAAAATGTTCAGAGACTACTGTGGAGAGTTGGGCATCACTAACAGATATTCTACTCCGGCTTACCCCCAGGGGAATGGGCAGGCTGAAGCTGTAAATAAAGTCATACTCAGCGGATTGAAGAAAAGACTGGATGAAGCGAAAGGCAGATGGGTGGAGGAACTCCCACATGTACTTTGGACATATAGGACCACACCTCGGAGGTCCACCGGAGAGACCCCCTTCTCAATGACCTATGGAGTTGAAGCAGTTATCCCCTCGGAGACTGGGTTCCCAACGATGAGAACAAGTTCATTCAATCCAAAGGACAACGATGAAAGCTTGGCGAGAGATCTGAACTTGATCGACGAGAAAAGGGAAAACGCAATGGTCCAATTGGCTCATTACCAACAGAAGCTGAGGCAAGGTTATGATGCCCATGTCAAGGTAAGGCCTTTGGTCCCAGGTGACCTGGTACTGCGAAAAGTCGTGGGTTCAGCAAAGAATCCTGCTTGGGGAAAATTAGGGCCAAACTGGGAAGGACCATACTGCATCACCTCCAACGCGGGCATTGGAGCATACTACTTGGAGGACTTGGATGGACTTGTAATACCTCGCCCTTGGAATGTCAATAATTTGAAAAGGTATTATTATTAATAAACTTATGTTTGATCAGAATTTGTTCTTTATATTCAATATATGTACCCCTCACTGTTCTTTGAAGTGTTTAAACTTAAATCCAATCATGCACGAGTCCTCGGACCGGATGATCTGGGTTAGTTAACACCCTCGTTACTTTGTGACGTGTTTAAACTTAAATCCAATCATGCACGAGTCCTCGGACCGGATGATATGGGTTGGTTAACACCCTCACTGTTCTTTGAAGTGTTTAAACTTAAATCCAATCATGCACGAGTCCTCGGACCGGATGATCTGGGTTAGTTAACACCCTCGTTACTTTGTGACGTGTTTAAACTTAAATCCAATCATGCACGAGTCCTCGGACCGGATGATATGGGTTGGTTAACACCCTCACTGTTCTTTGAAGTGTTTAAACTTAAATCCAATCATGCACGAGTCCTCGGACCGGATGATCTAGGTTAGTTAACACCCTCGTTACTTTGTGACGTGTTTAAACTTAAATCCAATCATGCACGAGTCCTCGGACCGGATGATATGGGTTGGTTAACACCCTCACTGTTCTTTGAAGTGTTTAAACTTAAATCCAATCATGCACGAGTCCTCGGACCGGATGATCTGGGTTAGTTAACACCCTCGTTACTTTGTGACGTGTTTAAACTTAAATCCAATCATGCACGAGTCCTCGGACCGGATGATATGGGTTGGTTAACACCCTCACTATTCTTTGAAGTGTTTAAACTTAAATCCAATCATGCACGAGTCCTCGGACCGGATGATCTGGGTTAGTTAACACCCTCATTACTTTGTGACGTGTTTAAACTTAAATCCAATCATGCACGAGTCCTCGGACCGGATGATTTGGGTTAGTTAACACCCTCACTGTTCTTTGAACTGTTTAAACTTAAATCCAATCACCTATTAGTCCTCGGACTAGTTTACTTAGGTTAGTCGACACCTAAGTTGTTCTACGGCGTGTTCTCACTTAAGTTCCACCTTTCTTTTTAGTATTCCGATATAGACAAACGAACGTCTCGGATTTCTCGTTTAATTGTGTTTAGTTAATTCGTTAATTTCCAGGTCTTGTTAATCAAGTTAGGCATTCGTCCAATGCAAGTCTTAAAAAAAAAAAAACAACAGAGACATTCACCATTATTTGCTACGATACATAAAACAAAAAGACTGCGCTTTCATTAATGATTGAAGCAGAGTACAAAGCCCTAAAATGATAAATGTAGAAAACAAAAAGAAAACGTTAACATAAATGTCCTAGGCCTTAGTCTTGAGGTCTTGGTGGTCGGCTACTTGTGTGGGCTGCGAAGAGGCAGCATCCGGATCATTACTTTGGGAGGCCTTGGCGCTTTCCCCCTGACCGGCCTCTTGAAGTGGGGCTGTTGGGTCTTCCACAGAAGCTGGAAGACCTTGGTTTGTCACAGGACCTTCAGACACTGGGGCTGGCTGCTCTGGGGGAGAAGGATCAGAACCTGAGAGCGGTTGGATGTCAGGGTCATAATACACACTCTCAGGCCTCCTAAGTCTGGAATCAGCAGGGACCCCCGCGGCGTCAAGGGCCTTTTCCCAAGTAACGTCGCAGTAGTCCCTGGCGACGGAGGCAAACTCCTCGGTTAATCTGCTCTGAGTCTCTTCCACCCCCAGAGCATAGGAAGCTTGTTTCTCGGCCTCGGCTGCTTCCTTCTGAAGTTGTACAGCTTCCTTGGCCTGCCGGAGCTCTTCGCGCAGACCTATCACCATCTGCTTCTCCGTTTCTAAATGGATTTGGCAGAGGTGCAGTTCGCTGCGGAAAGTCTCCGTCTGCTTCTCCAGCGTCTTTAGCCCAGCCTCAGCGCTGAGCCTTTCCTGGTTTGCTTTCTTCGCTTCCTCGGCCAACTGTTTGTGCTGAGTTCTAAGCACGCTCAAGTTGTCCTCCGCAGCATCTCGGGCCTGGTGAGCAGCCCTCGTCTCATCATGAAAGCGCTTCGCCCATTCGTCGGCCACGTACACTTGTTGCGCGACCTATTAAGTAAAAGGAAGATACGCCTTAGACCGTAGAAATAATGCACAAACCAAAATTTTCTTTATGAGGTAGCTTACCATAGCCAAGTCCCTTTTCATCGAATGGAGCAGATCGGGATATTCAAAGCTCCTATACGCCTTCATGTCCGAGGGAAGGAGGAGCGGTTTGTAGCAAAGCGTCGGCCAGGCGACCTGCGTGGCCACCTCGAAAATGCCGAAGGGAGGCGTCCATCCTGATGGGACCGCCATCGACTTCCAACTCGGGCGACCAGGTTTGTGGCTGCTTACGAACTGGGGCCGCAGGTCACTCCTCGTGGCTCTCCACGGAGTTGGACCTCCTACTTCTTCTCTCTGGTGCAGGCCTGGCCTGTTTATTGCCCTTCGATGGGCCCAGCTCCCCCTCCTCAGCAGGCTCCACCGGCCTCTTTCTCCTCAAGTCCGGATTTGGCTTGAGCCCAAGATCAGTAGGCACTTGGGGCGGAGGAGGGGGAGGATGCCCAATTTGTATGGACTTGCCTTTATCTTGAGGGGGCGGCCCCTTATTCCTGCCCTTCATCAGCTCTTTCAAAGATGGGTCGGTCCGGGGGGCCATGTCTTCCTCCTCGTCGGATGAATCGGCGATGTAAGTAATCACCCGATCCGGAAGGTGCACGCTTGATTGCTCGTCCTCCCCTTCCGCGGCCTCCGATATGTATACTCTTTCTTCTTCGAACCTGAACTCGTCAATTTCAAGTTCAAGAGAGGAGGAGGAAGCTGTCACCTCTCGGAGTACGGCCCCACCAAACGCTACTTCGCGTAGTGGTTCGACGGCAAGAGGGATCCCCTGTGGAATGGGGTGGTCGACTGGAGGAAGATCGTGGTCGGCAAGGAAATTTGGCCGAGACACGTCAATGCGGGCCAAGCGATAGTCTCCTGCTCGGATAGAGTTGCCGACGTCTAAAAAAGACCGAGAAATTGGCTCGAAGTCCAAAATGAGGTGGACCGCTCTTAGCTGCCCGTCTTCGTTCACAAAGATCTCTGACCTCAGCAAGTAATTCAACGCTGGGACGTTGATTAGGCTCAGCTTCGGATTGGTGAGGAATTTGTCTAGCAAAGAAATAAACCACGTTACTAAGCTTCGGCTATAAAAAAAGAAAACGCAGTAAGCAATACTCACATAAAATAACTAAATAAATGAACAAAGGATACGGAACAATCCCTAGTGCTAAAGTTAGAAATCCTAGGTCTAAAGTGCTCCACCTGGTGTCCCGGCCTTGGTTGGGCAAGCTAAGCCGTCGCTCCAAGGCCCCGACAGGATTAAGTAGTCGTCCTTCATCCCCTTATTTGACTTAGGAAGGCAGGACACCAGTTTCACCACATTGTTACGGGACTTAAGGTAAAAAACCCGCCCGGGACTCAATATGGCCTTCGTATAGGTGGGCGACATCGTGCCACGTCAGTCCTAGCCTCAGGTGCCGGTCCAAGGCGTCGATTGACCCTAATACTCTAAAAAAGTTGGGAGCACACTGATGGGGGCACAACCTATGGGCGCGAAGGTAGTCCCGTGTGATCCTACCCATGGGGACGGTCATTCCCCCTTCTATAAAGGCAATCATAGGGATGATCACCTCTCCTCTTTTCCGTTCGAACTCCACCCCCTCTGTGGTGCAATGGCGCACCATCACCTCCTGGGGAATATGATACTTCTCCTTGAACAGCTCTACTTTGGCCGGAGTGTTCACTAAACGCTCGAATCTACCCATGGTTAGTCTCTATAAGGTGGTATGGTTAGCCGAGAAGGTTAGCCGAGGATATAATGGTAGTCGGAGTGCGAATCTTACGAAAGGATGAACGCGGACTGCTTCTCTGATCGCCGGAATCAAGCTCTCTCTCTCTTTCTTGTGACGGATTGGTAGGCGCCTGGATACGAACACGGAAGTTGTAAGCTCTAATAAGGAACCGAAAGTAATGCTCGGAAGCTTTTATAGTGGGGAATGGGAAAGGGAAAAGCCACAATCCCGCCCAAATATTGAAGTGGCGATCTGAGCCGTAGAATTCGTATTTCACCGTAGGATACCTGGTTGAAACGGATTTCCACGCATTCAATGATGATTGTGCGAGTTCCCAAGCGTCAGAAGCCCTTGCGAAATGGCGGAAATAGCCTTCACACGTGCCTAAATTTAAATACAATGAAGGACCACATCGTAATTGCATTTATATGTCAAAATCCCAATTTTCCTCCTCGGATCAGAAAGAAAAATTAGAATTTTGAGGGGCTATTGTGGGGGAGTAAAACCAAGGCCCACGATCGAGGCCCAGGAACACCGTTTCATTAAAAGCACGCCCGAGGAGGAGAAATCGTTGAGGCATCATGTTGATAACACTGGGGCGCGTAAGTGTCCGAGGAGGTTGCTCCGAGAGGAACACCCTCCTCGGATATGACGTCTATTGGAGAGAGGGACTTCGGCTCTCCTTTAGCCCACCTTCCAACGAGTCCCAGAATAAAAGATAGACTACCGGCGTGTATGGAAAGGATAAGGATGCAGAAATATCTTAAGGAAAAGCTGCTACCACCGCATTAAATGCATTGCAGCTGATTTCCTGGCCGCATTAATGTGGAGAAGACCCCTGAACAGTGTAAAAAGTCTTCTTTAGCCCCCAGAAAATCAAAAAGCTGTAAGGAAAGAAGTAGAAACTCAAGTACCATGCTAGATGACAGACAAGTGGACGATGGGATCGAACAGTGAGGGACTATATAATGGAGCAAACCCTTCATAAGGAAAGGGGGGGGAGAAAAAGAAAAAGGAAAAACGGGAAGAACATTGAGAAGTCGTTACTGTAGCATTTAGAAAGAAATAACCTAAAAGAAAGCGTCTTGTCTAAGCTCATACCCCTCGGACTTGATTAGAATTCATCAAAACTGTCTTAACCTTAACCCTCGGACCTAAGATCTTAGCTTGTTCGTGCGTTTTAGCCTCCTCGGCCAAGTATCCTACCCCCAATAACTGTCGCGAAAATCTGTTGGCCCAATTCTTCAACCCACTCTCTTACAAATCTATTGTATTGGGCTCGTTGAGCCCATTCCCTGTTTCCATCAAGGTGTGGGCTGCGATCTGTGACCCTACAATTATATATATGTTTGTATAAATAATAGAATAAATAATTCTATGATATATTCTACTAGTTAAACCCTCAATCAAAAACTTGCAATATCATTTTAAAAAATATATATTATAATAAATAATTTCATAAACAAACACAATCATAACAAATATTTATTAATTGTCATAATATTTATTAAATAGTTCCATTTAGAACTAAAATCATAATAAATAAATATTAATAACTAAATAATTATCAAATTCATATTTAATATATTATACATAAACAAAATCAAAATAAATTTGTATTAATAGCTATAATAATTTTCAATTTTCAAATTTTCTTTATATTTCTTGAAACTTATGATAATTGAGTTTAAGTTTTATTTTAAATTTTGTATAAATTACACCAACCTCCCTTAAGTTTTATGAAAATGAAACTTCGCTCCAAATGTTTGTATAAATAATACTCTCCTATTGATTTCTATAATCACAATAGAATAAGTAGATTTTTTCTCCTAACTTTCTTATGTTATGTTTGGTAACAGTTTTTGTTTTCTATTTTCAAAAACTTGTTTTTGGGAATATAATGAAAAAACAATTTTCTTGTATTTTTGAAATCAAAAACATGTTTGGTTAGTTGAAATTAAAAAGATATTTTTTTGAAGAAAAAAATAGAAAATATTAAAACATGTTGTTACTAGGATTTGAACTTTAATGTTAACTCATTAAATAAGATAGATTCATTAAATTAAATGCGTGTTTTCATTGACTTTTGAAAATTAGAAATTGAAAACAGCCTTTTGCATGTTTTCAGTTTCTTTCACAAATTGAGTTCTGAAAATAGTTTTTGTTTTTTGTTTATTTTGGGTTGCCAAACAAGTTTTTTAGTCTCAAAAATAGAAAATTGTTTTTAAAAACAAAAAAAAGGAGAAAAAACAGTTACCAAACATACCCTAAGTATGCTATTATGTTTTTAGAAGAAAAAAAATTAAATGCAAACTAAGAAATAACACTCTCCTTGCTTGAGCTTTGTATAAATAAAATAACACTTAAAGTAAACTATGTTAAAAATTTTAATTTAATATGTAAGCATATTGTAATTGTATTAGTAACGACTATAAGATTGATAATTATACAATTTCACAATTCTTGTTTGGTGAACTAGAGGTCTAATAATTTCACATTTGAATTTTTTTTCTTTTTTTTGTGTTAAGATAGATTTTAGTCACAACTTATATAAAACTCTATTCCTTTTTAGTTAATAGTAACTCAATGGAGGCATGAATTGAAACCATCTAATAAGTTTACCTTCTTAATTAAAGTTTTTATAATTTAGGATTTAATTTGAAACCACTCCAAACAGTCTAAAAAGCACATATAATGTCCTTTATTTTTTTTTATTGGAATATAATATTTTGTAACTGGTATTGTGAAGGGACAAGGATCCAAATGGCTGATGAAGTTCATGTGGAGGTAAACCTCGAGAAACGTAGGTGGGTTATCCTTGGAAAGTATACACTTAACTTGTACTTAGGTTGAACAACCATAATTGGCGAGGCTGCCGAGTACATCTGCCTAACCTCGGAGGGTCGAGGGACAAAGTCAAAGGGAGCACGGCGCAATCCGAGGGTGGACAAAGGTAATTTGGTATTGAAAAAGGAAGAGAAGAAAAATGAAGGACAAAGCAGCTAACTCCTCTGCATTAAATGCACTACAACCACTTAGCCGGCCGCATTAATGGGGAAATGACCATAAATAGTGTTCCCACAGCTAATACCCTAGTGTAAAAACCTTTTAACAAGATCTTGATGGGACAAATACCAAGAAAGTCTTATCATGACCCTCCAAATATAAGATCCAGATACATCTTTGCTAAGTTATATAAAGCCAAGAAGCACCTGGATCAGGGAGATGTCTAGTTTTAGAGAGAAAAAAAGAGAGAGAGATCATCCAATTGTAACATCATCCTCGGACTAAACCCGAGGACAAACACTTAGCCATTTATAAGCTATTTCCAGTTGAATATTAATCACTACACACGTAGTTTTGATATGACTTTCACCTTTTGTTTCATAACGGGTACTTAAAGGTTGACCTTGCATCTCATCTCTATAAATTAATTGTGTAAACAAATAGTAACTGGATTAAAACCAACCATATTTATCTGTTTCACTTTTTGCCTGCCATAGGTATATTCTGACATAGCTTACCATTATTTTATATATTATTTATAAAATTTATACCATATCTATTTAAAATCAATTAATTAAAATAATTAACCTTGTATCAATTAAATATATTAAACACAAAGTAAAAATGAGAAGAAGAGAGTTAAGATATATTAGATGAGATGTCACTTGAGCTATAAGGCTCTTGGTGACAATTTTTTATTCCATTATTATTGTAACAACATTGGCCAGCACTAATTAATAAATGTCGATTGGCTCCATGATTCATTCTCTAAACCGTTCATTAGCCTTTAACTCCCACTTAGAGCATTTGCATTAATATGTGTATAATAGAAAAATGTGTCAATTTACACATTCAAGCCTCAAAATCACCACTGTAATTGTAGCTTTGTATATCATTATTTTAATTTTTTATCTCTCACCTATTGTCTCATCAAATCTCTCTCTCTCTCTATGAAGATAATTATAAACAAAGAATGAAAAATGACTGTTTAAATAAAATATGGGTCATGTTAACAGGTGCCCTTAGGACAATGATTAACAATCTATTTTAAGAAAGTTTTGATGTCATTTTTATGGAAAATGAAAAAAATTGTCAAAATATTAATTGGTTGTTTTTTTGGCAAAACTACAATATTAGTCCCTTAAGTTTACCCTGTGTGCGCAATTGGTTCCTCAAGTTTCAAGGGAGCATAATTAGTCCCTTAAGTTTTAAAACTAAGTTGTGTTAGTCATTTTATTAATTACCGATAGCGGTGTTACTTACGTGAATAATGGACCAATGACTTGACTTTTTTTTTTTTAATGATGTGGCATTTTTTTATTACAAAATTACAAAATAAATTTATTCATAAGAAATTCACAAACCAATACCAAATTAAAACCAGTATTGCAACTGATTCACAAACCCAAGCTTCTAAATTTAAAAAAAAAAAAAAAAAAAAATCACAAACCCACCCACAAGAGAGAGAAGGGGACTAATCCACCGCTGGTGGAGACCTAAGCCCTAGCCACTGCTGACGAAAGCCCAAGCCCTAGCCACTGCCAGTGACAGCCATTGACCAGCGTCCTTGCTTCTCTCGCACATTGGAAACAAACAAATCTGTTACTCTGTCCAGATTGGAAACAAATTCTAGTTCATGACCTCATGATCCACCCCTTGGGCCTCATGGCGGTCCCAATATAGAAGGGCACACTAGTGAAATCACCACACTAGCAACATTGTGCATTTTTGTATAAAAACGTAACCGTTAATAATATAAAAGAAACAAAGAAAATCATATAGTTTCTGACTTTCTGGTTTCATTGTACTCTGACTAAACTTCCATGGCAACCAGAGTTTCGATTACTTCAAGCGCAAGTGCAATAACGCACCGTTTCAAACATAAGACTTACCTGCAGGTTCCAAAACCCTTTTCTAATTCAGATTGGAAATATATAATGTTTTTTGCTTTTCTCTCCGTTTAAATATATGGGGATTAACTTAATCAATTTTGATGATTAGGGTGGAGAAATTCCCTTATGTATGTAAATGTTTGTTTCCAATCTAGACAGAGTCACAATGAAATTTGTTTGTTTCCAATGTGCGAGAGAAGCAGGGACGTCGGTTAGTGACTGTCACCGGCGACAGCTAGGGCTTGGGTCTCCACTGGCAGTGGGTCAGTCCCCTTCTCTATCTCATGGGTGGGTTTGTGATTTTTTTATTATAAAGAAGTGTGGGCTTGTGAATCAGTTGCAATACTGGTTTTAATTTGGTATTGGTTTGTTAATTTTTTACATTTAAATTTATTTTGTAATTTTTTAATAAAAAATGTCACGTCATTAAAAAAATACTGTCATTGTTTCGTTAGTCATGTAAATAACACCACTAACGGCAGTTAGTAAAAGAACTAATACAAGTTAGTCTTAAAACTTGAGAGACTAATTGTACTCCTTTGAAACTTAAGGGGACCAATTGTGCACACAAGATAAACTTGAGAGATCAATATTGTAGTTTCGTCTTATTTTTTCTTTGCTCATAAAAAATTTCTTAAAATGGATTATTAATCATTACTCTAAGGGAATCTGTTAATATTTCCTATAAAAGAAAATGTAGATTAGATAATATGATGTGAGTGTTTTTGAAAAATGGATGTATAAAATAGAAAATGTAGGTTCTTATGTTAAAATAAACAGGCCGGAGTTTTTGCATGAGCTAATCCAAAGCTGCGAAAGACTCCTTCCATTCTAATTGACTAAAAATTTGTTTTATGGCTTGCATCATTGCTGAGCTCAAAGCGGCATACTACTCAGCAATCAAATAGCCCCATATTGCAAAGCTGTAAGTTAATTCGTTTCTTGTGATATTCCATTTTTAACCATCACTGGTTTTGAGAACAACCACAACTTCACCAATAACATGAACCTCAGCCGGTTCAGAGTCCTTAGACAAGGCACTATGAATCTGAATCTCAGGTAGCTTACTGTCATGTTCAGCAATTGCTATGATACTAATCAAGCAAAAACACAATGCAAAGATGTGGGGATGGCAAAGAGGTTGATATTAGTCATTTTCGCAAGCAGATGATGTTAAGAGTTTTGGGTATTTTTGCCCTTGTAAGTCAAGAATCAAATGCACACAACATAACTTAGAAAAATGTAAATAAGCTATTATAATGTACATATGGTAACCATAGTATTAGAGAACAAAATATTAGCTATCTTTCCAATAAAGGTTTTTTTTTTTTTTTTTTTTTTTTTTTTGAGAGTTTCAACTTATGGTATCTGTTCCTGATAAATAAGTCTTTGTTATCAGACCAAGACGCCAATTAAACTTTTAGTGTAGGCGGAGATTGAACTTCAGATCTCTTATACAATCATTAGAGACTTTACCAGCTGAGTTAATTGAAACCCACAATTTCTAATAAAGTGGTTGAAAACACTTCACTCTTTATGGCTATATATCTATCTATTATATATCATTAGATTGTAAAAGTTGAATCCCACAATGTTGTCCTTTGTCACTTTCTCTAAGCATAAAATGATGACACATATGCTTTCTTATATAATACCATAATTACAACCATTAATATATATTTTTTAAATTGACCATTTATATTTTTTCCTTTCCTAAATTCTTTTTTAAAAAAAACATGTTTTTTCCTTTCCTTATTTCCCTCTCTCCTTCTTAATTAACATATACCATTAGGCAGAAGTAGCTTAAAAAAATATTACTCTAAACAAAAGCTTAAAAAATGACCATTTATGTTTTTCACTCTACTTAAACTTTATCTCTCTATATTTCTCTCTTCTTCTTAGTTATGTTCAGCAATTGCTACGATACTAATCAAGCAAAAACGCAATGCAAAGATGTGGGAGATGGCAAATAGGCTCATATTAGTCATTTTCAATTGAGTGGATCAAGTCATTTCATCTAGAATGTTGAATTCACAATTCTCAACATGTTGAAAACTGTTGTCAGCTAGATTATCAAATATATCATTTCTTCTTCAAATTTCATGATTTGGCCCATTTGGTGGTCAACTTTGTGTGAGGTTTTGGTGGATCAGCTTATGGGTTCCTTTGGCGATTTTAACTAGGGTGCTCTTTGTACTTGTATGCCATTGCCAATTAATATTTTGAATTTTTTTTTTCTTTTGGGGATGGAAACATTGGAAAGAAATTCTACGTGTCTACAAGCCTAAGAAATTTAAGCAAATCAATCACTTTTATTCTGTTTTTGGTATTTGATTTTCGAATTCTATGAGCTCTTACCTGTTCCATCTAATTAAACATCTTGCCAATGATGTTCCTTGCAATCCATCTATCTAAATTATGTTTGAAAAATTGCTTAATTGCTTTTTATCCTATAAAATTATTGGACATCTGACACGATAGAAAGCAAAATTTGGGGTAATTGATCCTTCTAATGAACACAGTTTTGTCAAAATTAATCTTGTACCAGTTAGGCTACACTAGAACCCATTTTCTTGAGAATCACTATGTATCTAGGTTGTCTTTGAGGAATGAGTTTTGTAATTCTCACAAAATCTAGTTGAATCCTATAGAATGGTAGATGTTGGCACTTCACTAATCCCATGTGTATGTGTGTTTCAATGGTATCAACTACCAAAGCTGCCTTGCAAGAACAACAAACTTATCCAACTCTTCTTGGCTGCAGTTCCCAACCTCGTTTTCAAACACCGTTAAAAAATATTTTCTGGGTATTTTGGCATCTTCTATATACTTATTGGGCCAACTGCCTGTGCTCCCCTTGATGGATGACATTGCCACAAGGTGGGAAGGACTGTCTCGTTGTCTTGCACACTACACAATTCATTTTTGGCAAATCGTCAATGCCAATAGTAAATTTTCCCCGGTCGGTGGGGTGTCTAGATTCTGAATACCCTCTTGACTCTGGTGTAACTCATCTTTTTATATATAGATTTAATGAATAGAAATTGATTGCAGTATAAAATTTAATTCCTTATGTTACCCATTATTATTATTTTTTAAAATGAAATAAAATTTTAATCAAACTTTATCACTCGTAATTGTTTTTGGTTAGACATGATAGATTTAAATTTATGAAGTTCCTTCAATGGTAACGAGTTATCAATGATAATAGACTTTAAATCGTTGAGCTAATTAAAACCTACGGTTTTCTCAAAAAAATAAATATAAAAATAAAACCGACGGATGACTCATAAATCTTTTTATTTTATTTTTTGGTTGTTGTTGAAGATCACTTATAACACAAATTATATAATATTTCAAAAAGATTCTTATATTTACAGAAAGAGAGAATAACACTTGTTTACTTAAACAGCAATGAAGTTCACAGCAAATTAATGCAGTTGGTCTCATCAAATCGCCACCTTTTCCAAGCTCACAAAAAACGACAAATGGAGAAAAAACACCAACCCCAGTGAGCCCCCATTGCTGACGAGTGGGCTGGGCCTTTTTCAGTTATAGAGACTTGGCCGTTAGTCACAGTTGTGTTAATGTTTATTATATCTTCTAGAGTGATGATAAATTATAGGGATAATTACAGTAAACCCACCTGAGGTTTGGCCCGTTTACACTTTGCCTACCCGTGGTATAAAACTTATCACTTTGCCCCCCTGTACTTCAATCCGTTACCCCCCCTGTTGTCCACCTGACCCTCAGACGTTAGTCTAACACCCTTTTATTCCAAATTAGAACATAACACGGATCAAATAGGGAAAATCCTCTCTTTTCTTCACGAGCCCTAGAACCACACGGATCTGCTATTGACGTAGTGTTGCAAGTGTAAAACCTAGACGAGGGACTAAAATCTACTATTGACATCTGATATTGTTCGAGGGACGAAAATCGTGGTAAGAAATCAGTTCGCTGTTTGGGTTTTTACTTTTGCTTGTGGTTGTTTTATTGTTTTTTTAGTAATCAATCAATGGGCAATGTTACATGTAATGGATTGTGAATATTGGTTGTGTTTGTTGATGTTTATGAAAAATGTGACCACTTGTTCTTTTGGATTTGTGTTTGTTTATGGGCATTTTGTCTGTAGTGGTCATTGTGTCTCACAGTGGTCTCACAGTGGACCCAAGTTTGTTTTGGGTTTAAATTTTAGTGTTTGCATGTGCTATTTAGTAAGACAAAATCAATAGAAAAGTTGAAAATGTGGTCCCTCTGTGTGTGTTGCATCCCAAAAGCAAAACAGAAACATGCAACTGTTTTACTCTTTTGTTGTTTACAATTCTTTAATTGTTAATTGTATACGTGTCAAATGGTAATTTGTTATTGCAGATGGATGATGAAGATGTGAAATTGGAGGTACATTATGGGGGTGTTTTTCTGTGGAACCCTAGTTTAGAATATTTTGGTGGGGAAGTTGAAATAGTGTATAGGGATCTTGATTTGCTTAGTTACTTTGAAATAAAAGGTATATGTGAGGAATTAGGGATTGATGAACCGTGTAGGGTTCATTATTTAGGTCCTGGGGGCAACTTGAAGGAAGACTTAAGGCTTATAGAAGATGACCAAGATGTGGTACACATGTGCAAGCCTAATGAGAGAGGGCCAAGTGACACCATCATACTGTATGTGGAGAGTGGTAATGCTCCACTTGCAGTTGAAGTTCCTGATGGTGGAGGGGTTGGGGTAGGAGCTGGTGTAGGGGCTGGTGTAGGGGGTAGTGTAGGGGCTAGTGCAGGGGCTGGTACA
Source organism: Quercus rubra (assembly GCA_035136125.1). Lineage (NCBI taxonomy): Eukaryota > Viridiplantae > Streptophyta > Magnoliopsida > Fagales > Fagaceae > Quercus > Quercus rubra. Next base: position 39,998 of record JAXUIC010000173.1, read on the forward strand.
GGGGGTGATGGTCTGGAGGAGGAGTTTGATTGGTTGAATGAAGGTCTGGAAGGAAAAGACTTTGCTGATGACATTTTTCGTGAGTCTTCTCCACCTCACACAGTTCCAGCCACTGATACACCTAATCCAAACACTAATACACCTCAACCAAACACAGATGCACCTGGCCCAAGCAATGCTCCTCCTTCAAACATAGATTTAGATGAAGAGTGGGCTGAACCAGCTTTGGAGGATGATATTCTAAGTGTGGATAGCTCTGATGATGAGCAGGGGCCTGGCAATTTAGAGTTCAATGAGAGGACTGATATGGGAAATGTTAGGTTGGCAAAAGGGATGAAGTTCCCAAACTCCCAGGTGTTTAGGAAGGCTTTGAGGGAGTATGTGATTCAGCATCACATTGATGTTAAGTGGAAGTTGAATGAGAAGAAGAAGATTTCTGTACATTGTAAGAACAATTGTGGATGGAGGATTTATGCCTCAATGGTGACTGGAGAGTGCACATTTGAGATCAAGACACTTTATCCCGAGTGTACCTACCCCCTAACATTTAAAAATGGGTAAGTTACATCAGCCTATGTGGCAAAGAGGTATTTGGAGGATTTTGGTAAGAATCCTAATTGGGAGGTCTCAGGTGTTAAGCACCATGTGATGCAAAAGATTTCAATTGACTTAAGTCTTAGTCAGGTGTATAGATTAAGGAAGGTAGCTAGGGGGTTGATTATTGGAAATGAAGAGGCTCAGTATGGCCTACTTAGAGATTATGCAGAAATGATATTAAGAACAGATGTAGAAAGTAGGGTGATTCTGCAAACAGAGATGGAAAATGAGAATGCAGAGCCCAAGTTTAAAAGGATGTACATTAGGTACAATGCTCAGAAGGTTAGCTTTCTAGGTGGTTGTAGACCCTTTATTGGGCTGGATGGATGCCACTTGAAGGGTAGGTTTGGTGGGCAATTACTATCTGCCACTGCCAAGGATGGAAATGACAATATATTCCCAGTGGCAATGGCTGTGGTTGAACAAGAGAACAAGGATAGCTGGACCTGGTTCTTGGAGCAATTTGCAGATGACATTGGCAGGCCAGAGGAGCTCAATCTAGTATTCATCAGTGACAGGCAGAAGGTATTATCATCTAGCTCATGACTTATTACATGCTTACCTTCATTATATTGAATGCTTACTTACTTGCTTACTTGCTTACTTGTTTACTTGATTGCAGGGCGTTCTACCTGCAATGGAGACTCTATTCCCAACTGTGGAGCATAGGTATTGTGTGAAGCATATATACAACAACTTCAAGGTTAACCACAAGGGCATGGAGTTGAAGAGTGTACTGTGGAGGTGTGCTGGCACAACATCAGCCAGGGAATTTGAGAGGGGGATGGACCATCTTAAGAGTTTGGATGAACAAGCTTGGAAGTACCTGGCTGATATAGAGCCTGCACAGTGGACCAGATCCCACTTTTCTCCAAGCGCTTTGACAGATTGTATGGTAAACAATTTGAGTGAGAGTTTTAACTCTATGATTGTGAAGGCTAGAGACAAGCCCATTTTATCAATGCTGGAATGGATCAGAGTTAGGCTTATGAGCAGGCTGTATATAAAGAAGACTGGCATAGAAAAGTATGGTGGCAACTTGTGTCCAAGCATACAAAAAAAGTTGGAGCAGTTAAAATTAGAGTGTAAGAGTTTCTGTGCAATACCTTCTGGGAGGTTTGTGTATGAGTTTGACAATGAGAGAGAAAGGCATGTGGTGGACTTGGTAAATAGGACATGCAGTTGTAGAGTATGGGACTTGACAGGAATCCCCTGTAAGCATGGAGTTGCAGCCATTTTTGTGAATCGTCAGAAGCCAGAAGACTACACCCATCCATGCTACTACAAGGATGCTTATGTGGAGACATACAAGACACCCATACCCCCCATGCCTGGCCAGTCTGAGTGGGTGTCAAGTGGCTAACCCAAGCCTGTTGCACCTGTAGTCTATAGGCCACCAGGCAGGCCACCCATGAAGAGGAGGAGAGATGCTGATGAGCCAAACCTTTATAAGGTGTCTAGAGCAAACAGGGCAGTGAGGTGTGGAAGGTGTCAACGGGAAGGGCACAATGCAAGGGGATGCAAGGCCAATGTCACTGGTGAGACACCATGGGAGAGGAGGCAAAGATTGCAGAAAGGGAAATCTGTAAGTTTTTAGCAATTTTTTAATGCAAATGCAAAATGGCAATAACTGACATTATAAAAATATGCTCATATTTGGTTGCAGGGAAGTGGAAGGCCTTCTACACACACAGAAGGATCCCAAGCCCCATCTTCATCACAAACCCAATCCTCAGCTCAGCCCCCACCAACACATCAGCCTTACACTATGGCCTCATCCTCATCCAACCAAGCAGTAGGGTCACAGCCACAAGCTCCAACTCCACAGCTACAAGCTCCAGCTCCACAGCCACAAGCTCCATGGTTAGGACCACCAGCTTCATGGTCACAGAAACCAAGTCAGTGGTACTCTTCAGACTTCAGGTATACAGTTAGAGGAGCTCCTTGGTTCTCTTCAACCCAGCCAACACCACATACCCCTGCAGAAACATGGGACAGTAGACCACTATCATCACAGGTACTATAGTGTTAGGTTCATTGTTTTATTCATAAAACTGTGATGCTGGTAGCTAACATGTGAATTCTTGTACTTTGTAGCCTACAAGACCACCTGTTACCAGAGGAGCTACTTTGAGAGGAAGGGGTGATGCAGCTAGGGTTCAGAAATGTAGAACAAGAGGTGGAAAGGCCAGTTGTGGTGGGAGAGGTAGGGGCAGGGGCAGGGGCAGTAAATGAAGATTTTTGTTGCTATGTATAATGTATTAGGGTTATGTAGTGTTAGGGTTTTATGTAGTTCGTAGATAATGGCAGGGCAGACAATGGCAGGGCAACTGTATTTTTGTATTTTGTAGACAATGGCAGGGCAGATAATAGCCAGCAAACACTTTTTGTATTTTTTTAAGTTTTTTAAACATTGGGTAGTTGCAACTGTTTTGGTTGTTGTACCAAATGCCTTATATTTACTGGTGGTTGATGAAAAACTATTCAATGACACAGACACAAATATGTATACAATTTCCCAACTTAATGACAGGTGTTTAGAATTATTATTCTGTTATATGAGTTATTATTATATGAGTTTGTTTATGTGTGCAGGGTGTATGTGTTGTCTTTTTCTTGCAAGTTGACAGATTGTCATGCACTTTAAATTCACTTTCAACACAATTGTCTTCACACAATGCACTTTATGCACAAACCAACACAGCTCATAAGTAGCCAATTCACTTTAAACAAAAATACCAACAGCATCTAACATAAATAACACTTTATCTTTAAAAAGGTTATATTATTAAGTGGCTTCATAGTTCTATTACACCAACAGCAAAATTCTTTCATAGATCTATTACAATAGAGGACCAGCTTATATTACAACCCATCAGGCAGACTTAATCTCATCATTCCAACATTCTCACTTGAGCCAAAACATGAAAACAACATAACCAAAATAAAAAAAAACCATGACAGAATTAGTGCAATTCTGCACTTTCTCTCTTGCTCTAAAGCTCTCATTGCTATCTCCTTGGCTTGAACAGAGGAAGCTCGAAACTTTCTCTCCCTCTTAGTGGCTTTTGCTGCCCTGTCTTGAGCAATTTCTGCCATTTGGGTAGCTTCTGCTACTGCCTGGGTAGCTTCTCTTTCCCTTTCATGTGCAAGTTGCAGCTCACTCTACAGTAAATCTAGCTTTTGTTGCACCAAATGGGCAGCTTCATTCCCACGCATACAAGTGGGATTATCAATCCATTTAAAGAAAGGGCACTTAGGACCAAGCTGTTCATAAATTGAATTGAACACATCACATTCCAATCTCACGTGAATCAACTAGAATAGGTAAAAAGTATACTTACCTTATATCGGCTACAACCCAGAAACCTTCTCCCAAAATTATCCATTGTCAGACTTGTTCTTAGCACACAAGTCTCATATGTACACATATGCCCACTTGAACCTGAGTAATTTCCACTCGAAGAAGACATCGATTATCGAAGCTACCACTCAAAACTTGAAACCCCAGCTTAGAACTTGAAACCCCAGCTCAAAACTTAAACAGCTCAAAACTTGAAACCCCAGCTCAAAACTTGAAACCCCAGTGCAGAAATGTCGTACCTGGTGATGATCTATCTTCGAATATTCAGTGCCTCAAGACAACCCAAAGTCAGAACCTCACCCTCACACGAAAGCACGATCAGAAAAATCAAAACACTAGCTCAATTACAACGATTTTCGTGATTCTAGGGCTCGTGAAGAAAAGAGTGGATTTTTGCTGTTTGATCCGTGTTATGTTCTAATTTGGAATAAAAGGGTGTTAGACTAACGTCTGAGGTTCAGGTGGGCAACGGGGGGGTAATGGATTGAAGTACAGAGGGGCAAAGTGATAAGTTTTATACCACGGGTAGGCAAAGTGCAAACGGGCCAAACCTCAGGTGGGTTTACTGTAATTATCCCTAAATTATATAGAGCAAGGGACGATTAAGTCCAAAATATAGCTAGTCTATGAAATATATAGATGTGACATGACATGTACCCATCTTATATTATTATTTCTAAAAAAATCTTAACCTCGGTGGGCCCCCATTGCTACAGCTGCTAACTGCATCCACACTAATCACATACACTCGGTTTTCATTCCCCCTTTGTAAATTATTAACACAGAGCATTAGCATTGGAGAATGTTAATGCCATATTTAAGGGAAATTTAGAATTTTAAACCTTAAAACTATCTACATTGGAGAATGCTAAACAGTAGTATTGCAATTTTTTTTGCAATACTACTACAGTGCAATTCTAAACATAGAATTACACTGTAGCAAGTATTGTAAAAAAATAATAATATTTTATCTATCTCTCTCTCCTTTATTCTGTCTCTCATCTCTCATCCCTGTCTCTCATCTCTAGTTTCAAACAGTTTACTTATTTATTTAAAACTATTTTAATCATGTAATTTTTTTTTTTTGTTTAATAATAAAATTGGCTTTTATATGTTGTGTTTGTGATGTGTTACATAAGTGTTCCATATACACAACATGCTTTCATAATGCAAAATAAATACTTTAAAGTTACTGTGTGTCTCATGTTGGTCCGGATTTTACTTGGTGCAACTGTAAACACAAATTTTTCCAATTGTAGAAAATCAAACAATTGAAAAGAAATATGGTTTGCAAATAATAATTTGTATTGATGTATAATGAGTACAATCTCTATTTCGATTCTTTTACAAAAGAATATCCTCTGATTCTATCTTCTTTGAACTTGACTCAAACAAGAGATCTTCTTGACTTTGGTTGAAAGATGGATTGAGTGGTCTTCGCAACAAATCTCTAGCTTTGAGCTTATTAGAGATTTATTGTTCTTCAAGTCTTCGAATGCGAAAGCTCGTAGGTTGAAGTTCTTCAGGGCTTTAGAGGCTTGATCCGTTGAGCTTCAAAGATTTGGGTTTGTTGAAGTTTATGGAGGCTTTTTAGCTTAATTCCAATAGAACTTCAATGAACTCGAACAAGAGATCTTCTTGACTTTGGTTGGAAGATGGATTGAACGGTCTTCACAACGAATCTCTAGTCTTGAGCTTGTTAGAGATTTGTTGTTCTTCAAGCCCTTTGAATGTTCTTCAAGTTTCTTCGAATGTTCTTCAAGTTCTTCGAATGTTCTTCAAGTTCTTCAAAGTTTCTTGAGACAGAATTTCTCCAGAGCTTTGGCCTCTTGAAAACTTGTTTTCAAAAATGAGAGGGGATGTCCTCTATTTATAGTGATTTTGGAGGATAAGCTCCACTTTGAATTGATATATTTGAAAGTATTTAGTAGACTTTTGATTGGCCCAAATTCTTCTTAGAGATAATTATCTCTATTTATCTATTTTGATAAATATCATATTTTGATAAAGATAATAATCAATAAAGATAAATAATTATCTCTATTTAATTTATTTTAATAAAGATAATTATCTATCAATTTTGAATAGAAAATTTATCTTTATTTTATTTATTTATAAAGATAATTATCCATAAATTTTGAATAGGAAATTTATTTTTATCCTGTGGGTCAAATGACACGTGGCAAATTTTGATATGCCAATGTGATGCCAATTTGGATGACACATGTCGTCATCTAATTTGATTAATTTAATGACATTAATTTGGAATTTGCCACTAAATTTTGATGTGGCATTTTGTAATTGGCTTGACAAATTTTTGCCTCCTACAAATGCCCCCTTGAGACTTGGACATGCACACAATCTTGAATGTGGAAAGTGATCAAGTCTCGACAACTTCATGCTTAGATGCAATTAGTTTCAGCACCTTTCATTTATTTAGGAATTTGCAAGCAAGCATTTCTCCAATAGTTTGAACATGTGTGGGAGTCTACCATCATGAGAAGAGCTTTGCTGCTAACTTGTCTTGCGAAGATAACTTCAAGAAGGAAATTTGTTTCCTAGTCAAAGTAGTAATCATATAAGGACTGAAATTCTGTCCTTTGCAATGATAATCCTTCATGCCTTCCATCAGACACTAGAATTGCCCTTCATTTTGACTTCTTTTCCTAGCCACATTGGTCTTTGACTAGATAAATTTGTTTTCTAGTCAAAGTGGTCTTAGTTAGACTCCTAGTAGGAACTAAACAAATATCCCCACTACAAGAAAAGATTTACTCCTAATCAAAGTGTAGTTAAAATATGCCACGTGATAGGAAAGTTCTTATTGCAATTTGGCTAATGGCTATCACAATTGCTCTTAAGATGGGATTGCAATTCTTCCGGGCCCAATCTTGACGATTTAGGATTCCATATTTGTTTCAAGTCAGTGGCCATAAGGGCTTCCACTTTTAAGAAGGAACTTTGTTTCCTAGTCAAAGTAGTCTTGCGAAGATAACTTCAATAAGGAGAATTCGTATCCTACATAAAGTAATATTGGCCACAGTACACCTGATATCAACAGCCAACGTCCTGTAAGAATTGAAACTCTATCCTATTTAAAGTCCTTATGAGTTTAATTCCAATTAGAATGAAGGAACTCGCAATGTCTTATTCCTTCCAAGAATCCTTCTTTATATTGACTTCTTTTCCTGGCCAATCTAGTCTTGACTAGATGAGTTGTAGTTGCAATTAAACTCTCTGTGACCAGCACTATAAAAAGGGTAGCCTCAGCTTCATGTTTATATCTTTGTAAACCGTCTCTTTTCTTTGTATGCTTTCAAATATATTGACTTATATTTGCTGGTGCAGATTTGATCTCAACTTTTCAATAATTAACACCACTAGTATTGATTACCAGCATTTTTCCTCGGGTATAACAACCTTTTTTTAAAATTTATTTTGTTTTCTATAAACAAAGTTCTTCTTGCATGCTATGCGAATTTTGTCCTACTCTTGGTTCACGTCCTTGCATGGTTGCCTCAAAGATGCAATCATATTATTGATCATGATCATGTTTTTGTGAGTAAGATATGAACTGACCCTGCTCTTAGTATAGCTTACTCACTAGCAGTGTGCCAAATAAGTCGGCCCCTTGTCATATTTATATATATATATATATTTTTTTGTTTGGGTACGAAAATAACTCTTCCTTTGACAATTTCTTTTGCATGCATAAGCTGGTCCATCGTTGAAGAATTTGGCTTCAAGTTTTGTAGGAGTTTGATCATACGCAAATTAATCTTTGGAGGTACATTCTTGTACAATACTTTTCTTACTTGTGAATTTCTCTTCCTGCTTGTCTATTTTTGTTTTGTATTGTTCCACCTCCATTTAGAATAGGTAATATGATGACTTAGTGGCACTACGAAGAACTTGCAAGAGTTTATTTTGTTCCTCAAGCCAAGTAGCTACCAAGACAACGATCTCAAAGACAATCTTGACAACGAAGTCTTCTGTGATACGAAGGCTTTGTTGACAACAAAGGCAATCTTGACAATGAAGTCTTCTGTGATACGAAGGCTTTGTTGACAACGGAGACAATCTTGACAACGAAGTCTATCTGTGATACGAAGACTTCCTTGAGGACGAGTTGAGGACGAAGACAATCTTGACAACGAAGTCTTCTGTGATACGAAGGCTTTGTTGACAACAAAGACAATCTTGACAATGAAGTCTTCTATGATACGAAGGCTTTATTGAGGACGAAGACAATCTTGACAACGAAGTCTATCTGTGATACGAAGGCTTCCTTGAAGACGAAGACATCTTTGTCAATGAAGATTGCATTGAAGAAGAAGGCTACCTTGAGGATGAAAATTGTCTATGCAAGGATGTGTGTCCATTGATATCTTGCAGTGGAGCAATACTTGCATATGAGGAAAAAAAAAAATTTTATTGCATGTCCATGCCCCCTTCTCTTTATTTCTTCTTTTTTTTTTTTTTTTTAAACTTTCTTTGCACCGTAGTTTATATTCCTTTGCACATTTTTTTGTAGGTTCGCCCTATCATCATGGTGCTCTTCAAAGACTTCTCTTCATCCGGCAAGAAGTATCTTGTTGTTACTAAAGAATCGAATGATGCTAAGGAAGCAGACATATCAATGCTCGTTGAGAGGCCAATTATTGGTCGATTTGCGGGAAGGTGGCCTGAACTTAAAGACTCAAGAGACATTGTTGAGTGGACCTATGATGTCTCTCGGAATTCTGGTTCCTCCTCTAGAGCGTGGTCTTTGCATAGCTCTCTTCACAAGAACACTACAGAGTCTCGTTATCTAGTGACTCTTGGCCGTCGTATAATTTCAGGCGGAACACGTTGGGGCACTCTTTTCAAGATCAATGGAGAGTGGAGTTACATACCTCTATATTGGGAATGGCTTGAAGATGTTCTTTTTAGAAGCAGGCAGGCTCTTAACAAGGCCCATATTTATGACGCAGTTTCAGCATCTCTGTACACATATGATCGAAATGCTGATGTCATGCGAGCATTTTGCGAAGGATGGTGTCCACAAACCAACACCCTTCACACATCACTTGGCGAGATGTCCATCTCACTTTGGGATTTGTATCGCCTTGGCGGGCTTCCTATCTTTGGTCTTCTTTATGATGAAGCTATCCCTTGCTATGAGGAGTTGACAGGAAGTGATGAGACAGAGAGGTTCATCCCAAAGAGTTGTGAGCACCTATTTGCAGCCTTTCATCTCCTTAATTCTAAAAAGGAAGGAGAAGACCCACGTGTTTTGGCGAGTGATTGGGTCAACTTTTGGTGTAGATATGAAATGAAATATCCAAAACCACCTAGTCGAAGGACAAAGAGGTTAAGTCGTGCAATTAAGACTCATAATCCTGATGGTTCGCTTAGTAAAATTCAAGGTTGGTCCAAATGTGGGAAAAAACCTTTTATTGAACTCAAGATTGAGGATGGGCTATGGGAAGAGACCTACTTAGCCGCATTACTTTCTTGTTGGCTTTGCACCTTTGTTTTGCCAAGTGAAGATCCTAATACAATTCGCCCTGGAACCTTCAAGGTTGCAAGCTTTTTGGCAACAGGTCGCCCTTTTTGTCTAGCAATACCGGTTCTAGTTAGTCTCTACCGAGGACTAAACAAGATTGCTCATTCTTCTCCAATGATTAGTCGTTCGGGTGCCTGCTTCCCTGTTCATTATATTTATGGCTGGCTAGGTCTTTATTTTAAGACTCATTATGAGATTGATGTCCCGGGATCCAAGATGGTTGTATATTCTGGGGAAGGAGGGGCTAAGCACTTTGATGAACATGAAGCAAGGAAGTTGATACAAGGTACTTCTATGCAATGGGACGCAAATTTGTATGTCAGGAATAGGGAGGAGACTTTTCTTGATGATGGAGGACTTTCTCGTAATTCATTGTCATATTTTATGAGTATCCATTCTTCTTACCTGTCTATGCGTCAAGATGGTCATCTCATAGTAGAACCTTATAGTCCTTTTCGGTTTAGCCGTCAATTTGGACTTTGCCAAGACATTCCAGGTACCATTAAAGAGGACATTCGTCAAGGGACTTTGGATAAAATTGTGGAGTTTTGGAGATTATGTACTCTCTACAAGACTGGTTGCAAAGCATTCTTTCCAGTGCCTCCTACCCTAGTTAATTTCAAACTTCATACTACGAGTGGCTACAAAAAGTGGTGGAATCATATTCATGGGAAGTATCTTGATGATGGTATAGATATTTTGATTGCAAGTGCACATCCTACCCCTCCTAAAAGTAAGGTAGTTCAGCCTATCAATGTCAAGAGCAACAATAATAAGGATATTCGATTACCCAAAGTTCATGTGGCAAACACCCTCTCAAAATCTATGAATCCCCATATTCAGTCCAAGGAATCTTAAGGTGTCATAGCTAAATTGAAGAAGCCTCCTCCAAAGGCCCTATCTGTTGAAAGATCCTTAGAAGTGCATGATGCATTTGAAAGAGGAGCAAATCCAGTCCTTGAAGAAATGAGTGATGATAACGATAGTGATCATCATTGGAATCGGACTAAGAAGCCCAAATTGACAATACCTAGCAACCCAAATTCCCTTAGAGGCATTACAAGTGCTTCTGCAAACCTTGAGGGTGCAAAGGATCAGGTCTCTTTTTTTTTTCTATCATTTTTTTTTTTAGAAGAAACTTTCCTTTTGTTCATGCAAAGTATATCTTATATGACCAATGTGTATCTGATTGCAGTTAGGTCAACAAGTTTTGAACATGGAGGTTGACAATGAGGCGGCTTTTGAGAATAATTCCAATCCACAATCTCTCGCTACATCACCAAGAAACAAAGTTCAAGTATTCATGCTTAGTCCTTAACTCTTTTTTTTTTTGCTGTTTTTTTTTTTTACTTACTCCTTATGAACTTATGTATTATTATTATTATTATTATTATCATTTTCAGTCCGATCAGCGAACCTTGCCACTGGACATTGATAATGATGTGGCCTCAAATGACAGTGAAAGCTCAATTTCCGGTCCACGGTCGTCTACTGCATTGCCAAGAAGCATAGGTGAGGTGGCTAATACTAATTCTATGAAGAATGTTACAAGATCTCCTCCAAGAACTAAGTCTTGTGCTCCAGAAGTTTCTGAATATAATCCTAATTGTGAAATTTTGAAGCACCGCATTGATCTTGCATTGAATCTTTGGAGAAGTCTTCAACAAAAGATTGTTAGAACTCCATTCAACAAGACATATTTACTCCTTGATGGGGCTAACAAAATTTTTGAAGCCATAACAACCAATCAAGCTATTGATCCTTCACCATTAGAAACATTAGTTGCAGAATATTTTGACAAGGCCAATACTTTTACATCTCTGCAGTCTTCCTTTTCCTCATGTATGACGCCTGAGCTGCGTGACAAAAAGTTGACAGAATATAAAATTCAACTTGATGATCAGCTAAAGGTAGAGGGCGAATTATTAGCACATGGTGGGGCACTTAAAGATGGGTTGGTGAACACTAATTCTAAAATAGCAGAGCTTCAAGAAGAACTAAAACGATTATTCACCCACAAGAAGGAGCTTGAAGTTTCCGCCCTTGAGAATGACGAAAAGCTATCAAGCCAGAAAGTAATCATTTCAAACATCCGAGAAGAGATTTCTTCCGTAGAGACTTCTCATACTTTAAGCAATGCAGACACTGAATCCTTGGAGTTGTTAGAACAAGAATTAAGGACCACCCGTGATGAGTTAGAGAATTACAATTGGAAATATTGACCTGTAATAGATAATCATTATAAACATCTTCTTTTCTCTTTTCCTTCTTCTTATTTTATTTTATTATTTTTTTTGGTGAACAATAAAGGAATTTCATCATGTCAATTTTTTTTAATGAATTGTTTATTTCTCTAGCTCTTGCTTCAATGCTTGTCAAATATATATATATATATATTTTTTTTTTTGACATGTGACTGAACTTAGCATAGAAAGTCAAGTTGTCTACGTACCCGAAAAGGGATCAAGTCAATACGTAGTTCAGGAGAGGATTTTATTTGAAGATGTGACTGAACTCAGTAAATGATACCAAGCTGCCTACGTACCCGAAAGGGGATCAAGTCAACACATAGTTCAAAAGGGGTTTTTTTTTTTGAAGATGTGACTGAACTCAGTAAATGATACCAAGCTGCCTACGTACCCGAAATGGGATCAAGTCAACACGTAGTTCAAAAGGGGTAGAGGTTTTTTTTTTTTTTAATTTTTTTTTATTTTATTTTATTTATTTTTTTTATTGTGTGTGCCCTAACTTTTGCCTAGGCCGCCTTATAAAAAGGTTTTCAACCAAGCGGGCCCTTTTTTTTTTTTTTTTTTTTTTTATATATATGTGCCCTAACTTTTGCCTAGGCCGCCTTATAGAAAGGTTTTCAACCTAGCGGGCTTTTTATTTTTTATTTTTTAGAACACTTTTAAGAGTAATGGGAAAACATCATTTACCCTTTGAGTGTTGAGGTAGGCAGTTTAGGCTCTTACCACGGAGTGCTTCAATCTTTAGGCATAATAACGTTTCAAGAATTTGCCGTTGATAGGGCCAATTCTCAAACCATCTTCAGCAACCAACTTGTATGCTCCATTCGTATAGGCTTCTTGAACCACATATGGTCCATCCCACTTTGAAACAAATTTGTTCTTAGTGCGATGGGTGACAATGATGGGTCTTCGTACAGCAAGAACCAAATCTCCAACTTGGAAAGATCGAGGACGAACCTTCTTGTTGAAAGTCCTAGAAATGCGAGCTTGATAACACTCAAGGCGTTGTTGTGCCCCCAGCCTTTTTTCATCTAAAGCTTCTAATTCTTCAAGTCGTAGACGAACATTATCTTCATTAGAAAGACCTTCTTGAATGGCAATCCTTAATGAAGGAATTTGGCGTTCAAGTGGTAGAACAGCTTCTACCCCATAAACAAGAGAATAGGGCGTGGCTTGGGTAGGTGTTCGATATGTTGTACGATACGCCCACAAAGCTTCCTCAGCTCTTTCATGCCAATCTCTTTTCGACTTCCCTACAACTTTCTTGAGCAAATTGCATAGAGTTTTGTTAAAGGCTTCTGCGAGACCATTGGCTGGAGCATTATACATGGAGGAATTATGCTGCTTAAAACCAAAGTCATTGCAAAGTTTGTCCATCAGCTTGTTGTAGAATTCCTTCCCATTATCAGTGATGATGTAACGGGGTACACCATACCTGAAGATGATATTCCTTTTGATGAAGTTCACAACAGTTTCTTTCTTCACTTCACGAAATACAGCAGCTTCAGCCCACTTGGAGAAATAATCTGTCGCTGCTAGGATATACGAGTGTCCATCAGAGGATTTTGGCGTCAATGGCCCAACTACGTCTAATCCCTAAGCATCAAATGGCCATGAAGCCACAGTAGGATGTAGAGGTTCTGGAGGTTGATGAATGAAGTTTGCATGGAATTGACATGCTGAGCATCTTTTTGCATACTCCATACAGTCCTTGATCATAGTGGGCCAGTAATAACCCATCCGTTTAATTTGAAAATGAAGTTTAGGACCTGACTGGTGAGCACCACAAATCCCTGAGTGAGCTTCTTCAAGTGCCTTGGCAGCTTCCTCATCATCCAAGCAACGAAGGAGAAGACCATCGAAAGAACGACGATATAAAGTATTTTTGTAATAAACAAAACGTGGAGTTCATCGCCGGATTTCCGTTCTATGTCGAGGGTCATTGGGCAATTTTCCATGTTCTATATAATCAATGATAGGTTGTCGCCAATTTTCTCTTTCTATTTCAAAAACTGAAATTGCATTAACTTCTTCTTCTATCTCATCTTCATCAAAGTTTGGAGGTATTACCCATGTTTGGCATATTGGAATTTTTATCTCGGGGTCTGGTAAAGCAAGAGCTGTTGCTAATTTTGCCAAGGCATCAGCTTGTTTATTCTCATTTCTTGGGATATGTGTAATACTAATATGATCAAACCATCCCAAAAGCTTCTTGGCGTATTTGCAATAAGGGATCAATTCCGGCTTCTTCACATCGTAGTATAGAAGCACTTGGTTTATGATTAACTTTGAGTCGCCAAAGACCTCCAAACGAGTTGTTTTTGCATCCATTGCCATTTCTAGACCTAGGATTAGTGCTTGATATTCAGCAACATTGTTTGAACAACATTCTGTAAGAGTAAATGAATATGGGAGAATATCCCCTTCTGGAGTTACAAACACTACTCCAGCACCGGCACCACATCGCTGAGCAGCTCCATCAAAGAACATCTTCCAAGGTTGTGAAATTTCAATGACCATTACTTCTTCATCAGGAAGGTCATCTGACAGCTCCCAATCATCAGGGATAGGATGGTCGGCAAGGAAGTCGGCCAAAGCTTGTCCTTTCATTGCTTTTTGTTGCACATATATTATCTCAAACTCTTGGAGTAAAAGAGCCCATTTTGCTAGCCTTCCTAAGAGAACTGGCTTAGTCATGATATATTTGATGGGATCTGCTCGTGAAATGAGTCGTATTGAATGGGCATGCAGGTAATGTCTTAGCTTCTGAATGGCAAACATTAGAGCTAAACATGTCTTTTCAATTGGTGAATAATTGAATTCAGCACCATTTAGGGTTCTACTCAGGTAATAGAGAGCATTCTCCTTTCCTTCTTCATTTTCTTGAGCCAGAAGTACTCCTAAAGATCGTTCTTGTGCTGCTATGTAAAGAATAAGTGGCCACCCCTGTATGGGTGCTCGCAGAACAGGGGGATTCATCAAGTATGTTTTGATGCTCTCAAAAGCATTTCTACATGCTTCATCCCACTTGAATGGGACATCTTTCTTCATAAGGCGACTGAAGGGTTGACAGCGTCCGGCCAAGTTGGATATGAACCTTCTAATGTAGGCCAGCTTTCCTTGAAGACTTTTGAGCTCATGGATATTTCGTGGTTCTGGCATTTTTTGAATAGCATCAATCTTCGATCTATCAATTTCAATTCCTCGGTATCGAACTATGAATCCTAGGAATTTTCCGGATGTAACTCCAAATGCACACTTCATGGGATTCATTTTAAGTTGGTACCTACGAAGTCGCTCAAAGACTTGACGAAGGTCTTGCAGATGTTCCATTCTCTTCTTCGACTTCACGACCAAATCATCAACATAACATTCTACATTCTTGTGAAGTATGTCATCAAATATTCTTTGCATTGCCCTTTGATAGGTGGCGCCCGTATTCTTTAATCCGAAAGGCATAACTTTATAACAGTATATTCCTTTTGGAGTACGAAAAGCGGTGAGCTCTTCATCTTTTGGAGCCATGCGAATTTGATTGTAACCAGAGAACCCATCCATAAATGAAAGAGCTTCATGGCCTACTGTAGCATCAACCATAATTTCTGTTAAAGGAAGAGGAAATTCATCTTTTGGACATGCCCTGTTAAGGTCACGAAAGTCGACGCACACACGAATTTGCCCATTCTTCTTTCTTACAGGGACAATGTTTGATATCCATGTGGGATACTTGACTTCACGAATAAAGCCTGCTTCAATAAGTTTGTTGACTCACCTTCAATCTGAGGGATTAACTCAGGCCGGAACCTACGCTGTGCTTGCTTTGTTGGTCGCACCCCATGCCTTACTGATAAGTGGTGAATAGCAACCTTTGGATCTAAACCTGGCATTTCTTTGTATGTCCAAGCAAAAACATCCTTATATTCTTCGAGGAGTTCAACATAAGCATCTTCTTCCTCTAGGGACAAATTTGCATTTATAAAGATTGGCCTAGGGTCTTCAATAGTGCCAATGTTGACTTCCTTCAATTCATCAACTGTAGCCCGAACGCCTTCTTCAAATGTAGGTGGAGCATCTTCAGCATCGTCTTCAATAAGGTAATCCTCCTTTGTGACTTCAGTGATTGTTATATGATTTACTGAAGCAACAACCTCATCCTCCACCTTTTGTTTTGTAGACACCATTGTACGCCTTTTTGCAGTCAAGGCTTCTCCAGTATTTACTTCCCAAATACTTCTACGCTTCATGCGAGATGGAATGGAGCTTCCGAACCTCGTTTGAATCTTGATCCATGACGAGTGTGTCGTCTACATCTCTGTGAAAGAAATTCGACATCTTACTTTGCTTTTGTCTTAACTTCTCATCCTTTGAAAGTTGAGAAGAAGTTGCATAACTAAGTCTTGTAAGAGCAGAACTTCGAGTGCCATTTTGAGAAAAGTTGAACGACTAAGTCTTGTAAGAACAGAGTTTCGAGTGCCATTAACAAAGTTATCATCTTCTTGCGTCCCCAACCTGTCGAAGACTGAGATATGGGGAGTGGGTTGGCTGATGCGATCAAAAACAGATGGCTTCTTTGATGGTTTTGAAAATTGTTCTTCTTCTTTATCATCTGTTGAAATCATCAAAACACTAGCTTTCCGAATAGGGATACGAATGGGAGTTGGTGGAATGTATCCAACTCCAGCCTTAGAACTTGTTGCCCCCAACACCCTTGGCTTTCAATGTCTTTTGTTCTTCTTTTCTAGAGGCTTCAGGGATGAGCTTACCCAAACCATTTGGCTTCTCATGGTTATAGCCAGCTTTAGCCATGATTTTATACGCATTGGGGTCAAAACCCTCTTCGGTTCTTTTGGTAGGCAAAGTCCCATGTTCCACAATTGGTTCTTGGGATGGTCTTTGTAAACCCTTTCAACGGTTGACTTGAGGATCTTGGTTTGTGACTTTAGTAATTGGCAAGTTTAGTCCTTGCAGATCCCTTTGATATTGACTCCTCATCTCCTGAAAATGGGGGATTGGCCTTCTTTTCTTTTGGCGACTGGAACATAGTGTAGCACAGGGGCTACTCTAGTTACTTTTGAAGTATGATGCTTCTTCTCTTCCATAGAAGTCTTGGTTTGCTTTGGTTTCCTTCTCCACAATTGAAAAATCAATCCTTGGAGCTTTGGAGTGGGCCTTTTCTTCTTTGCTAGATGGTGGAGCCACGACTTGGGTTTCTTCTACTATATCATCTTCTAAGTAGAATTTTGCATCAGCGAAGTGTGACTCAGCTACAGTAAAGGGCTTGTCATCAGCTACTATCTTCTTGACTTGTCCATCTTGGAAATATTTAAGGCATTGGTGATACGTAGACGGCACAACACCATACTCATGCAACCATGGTCTTCCAATAAGCAGTTTGTAAGTGGTTTTAGCATCAATGACATGAAAGAGTGCGCTTGATTCCCATTTCACCAATGAGCATATGAAGCCTAATCTTCCCAATAGCTCTTTGTCCACCTTGATTAAAGCCTTGAATCATCAACCTACTAGGTAGTAGCTCATCTAAGGAGATTCCAAGTTCGTTCAATATTTTGAGGGGAGGATATTAACTGCAAGATCCACCATCAATAAGGATACGATTGACTCAGTTGTTCTCGAATGTACCCAGTTACAAACAAAGGGCGATTGTGAATCTTGAGTCCCAACAAACGATCATCATCGGTAAAAATGATGAAGACCAGTATGCCTTATACATGATAGCTCGTTCTATCTCCTCCTCACTATCTGAAGATTCTTCTTCGCCACTTACCTTGATAACATGTAAAAGATGAAAAGATATAATCTTCAGGAATAGGCACTGTGGAGAAAGGTACTTTCACTTCAATAGGCTTAAATGAACCAAATTGAATAGTGAGAAAAGTAGAAGTGGTTGTTGAGGTTACCATGACAAGATTAGAAGTCACAGCTTCATCATCAAATGTGATCTTTCCTTGGTGGGCTAGCTCCATAATTTTGTCTTTCAACACAAAGCATCGCTCTATAGGGTGGCCTATGAGGCGATGATACTTGCAATACTTAGGGTTATTTGTTTTGGTCAGCTTCTTCAGGCCGTTTCATCTCTGGTAACTCAATCAACTTCAATTTAAGTAAATAATCTAACATCTCGGAGATATCAGAATCAGGGAATGGATATTGCTTCTCTTGCATCTCTTGTAATGTCAGTCTTCTTCTTCCCTTATCTTGAATGAAATCAGGCATTTGTTCTTTCATCTTAGGCTTAACCGAAACTTTAAGAGGAGTAGTAGTTACAGTTAAAGACTGCTTGTTTTCCGGTTTTAGGAGGGAATTTTCCCCCTTTGCGAGTATCTTGCCCTTCTCTCCCCTTGCGAGGTTCTTGAACAGGGGGACCTTGGCGACCATTGGAAGCAATGCTAAGCTCCATGTCATGAGCACGTGTTGCTAATTCTCTCAAATGTTTTAGGCTTTATTCCCTTGAAGAATATAGCTTATAGCCCAATTCATTCCTTGAATGCACATCTCGATTGCAGACGCTTCAGACAATTGATCCTTGCAGTTGAGACTAAGATTTCTCCATCGTTGAATGTAATCAATGACAGGCTCTTCTTTCCACTGCTTTGAATTGGTGAGTTCTATCATGCTAACAGTACGTCGAGTACTATAGAAACGGTTTAGGAATTCTCGCTCATTTGATTCCAACTATCAACGGAGCAGGTGCTAGATCGGTATACCAATCAAACGCATTTCCCTTCAAAGAGCGAAACAAATTGCTTGACCATGAGATCCCCATAAGTTCCAGCATTGTTACAAGTTTCCCACAAGTGAGCTACATGTTGCCTTGGATTGCCTTTACCCTCAAATTGTTGGAACTTCGGTGGCTGATAGTTTTGAAGCATCCTTAAGAGATCTATCCTTTGAGTGTAAGGTTTAGCGTAGGCAATGGATGTCTGACTTTCCACCCCCAACTTGGTCTTTGATAGCTTCCTTGATTAACTCCTTGAGCTGGTCAGGAGAGATAGGACCCCTCTGTAGAGAAATTGAGATCCTTTGTTGAACTCTCGGGTTGTCATTATAGGTTTGTTTCGGCCTGGAGCCTTCATCCTCACGATTCAGCCCAGATGTATTCCCCATTTTATCCATTAGGAGAGTTATTTGTGCGTCTCTCAATGCTTCCCTTTCTTCATAGACTTCATTAATTCCTCTAAAGTCTGAGCTATAGTCGAGACTTGTTCCTCTAGAGATGTTGTGTTAGTCATCATGACTGGCATGGCAAATGAGCTAACAGAGCGAGGAGAGTCCCTAAGATTGCAGTATGAATATTTTCTGAA